>JBAGKO010000011.1:12899615-12910866 GCA_037177275.1 Acacia concinna | reverse complement strand
AATAACTTGCATTCACCCTCCCCCACCCTATGCTCCTTTTTCTTTTTTCTTCTTCTTTTTTAATTTTGATAAAAAATTACAACTAAATACCTAATTTCTTTTACTACAATTTTTACTCTCTTTTTGGATCTAAAGAGAGTAGTAACTAATTTCCCCTACTTCACTATTTGCTTATTTAATCCGCCCTTTATTTTTAAGTGAATAGGAACATATTTAATCTCCTTAACTAAAATTCTACCAAATTCTTTTTATTCAAAGAGATTAAATCTATACCTATTCACTTAAAAAAAGACGGATGAAATAAACAAATAGTGAAGTGGGGGAAATTAGTTGCTACTCTCTTTAGATCCAAAAAGAGAGTGACAAATGGAATAAAAGAAATTAGGTATTTAGTTGTAATTTTTATCAACAATAAAAAAATAAAAATAAAAAAAGAAAAAGCAGCGTAGAGTGGGAGGAGAGTGAATGCAAGCTATTTAGGGGGGAGCCATAAATATAATGCTATGTGAACGACTTGCAAAAAATTAAAAAGCTGTCAGAACCTAAAGTCGTTCACTACTTCTCTCTTTCTTATTAGATGAAAGTTATTTTTCAAGTGAACAACTTTTTATATATTGAAAGTCGTTCACTTGATTAACAATTTTGAGTGTAGTATATAAATAAATAGTTTTGATTTTGTAGTATATAGTTAAATTTTTTTACTATACATATTATTTTGATAAAATTGCCAACCAGAGGGTTAATTAAATAAATAATATGGTGATTAATGATTCCAAATGGCGCGTGAAGATCCATAATTAAAGGGAGAATCAAGGGATATTAAAACAAATTGCTAATTCAGCCTCCCTATAGTGTAATGACAGGCAAGGCTTCACCTTCTCCAAGAAAGAGAGGGCCTCTGCTCTGTGGGTCAAAAGGACATATGATATGAGAGAAGAAGGGAAGAAGAAAGAGAACGGAATGGAGAAGGGAGAGAAAGAAGAGAGAGGAAGAAGATTTTGTGTGACTGGGGCTTCAGGCTACATCGGATCATGGCTAGTTCAGTCTCTTCTTCAAAGAGGTTACTTCGTTCATGCCACAGTCAGAGATCCTGGTTTGTTTTCATTTTCTTCTCTCTCTAACTGCTTTTGGGTTCGTCTAGCTAGTTCTATGTTTTGCCTTAGTATTCCGAGGTTTGGTGTAGTCCTAATCACTGATTACAAATGACCAGTCTTTGAACTAGTATGATAATCTCTGGTTTTGTGTTCTTGTTCCTCAAGATTTGTCCCTGCCTGGGTTTTGTTTCAGTACTGATCATCCATTGCTCTGAGTCTGAGTAGTTTATTCCCCACCTCTTGATTTCTCGTTATCAATCTTTAAGATGAAAACTAATGCTAAATCTGCTTTGATTAAATGAGAGACTTTCAGAGTTAGAAAAGGTGAATTAAACTTGCCGTACATTTTCCAATAACATGTTTTTTTGTTGTTCAAGAAGATGCTTACCTTTGGTTCTGCATTCTGTACTGAAGTTGTCACTTTTGACTTTCGAGGAGTGAAAAACAAAATGAGAAGTTGTAATATTTTGGTTACAAACCCTGATGGGATACTCTTGTATTTTCCACATTTTCTTCTTAAAATCTCATCTTCATTCTTTAACTCTTAAATAAATTAAATGAAAGGTTCAAATTTAATAGTTTTTAAAACTTTTATTATAGTATATTATGATTTATTCGTATTTTTTATTTTATTTTATTTGATTACAGTTATGAGTTGGGTAAGTAAGCTTTTAATTGTATAAATTTATTTATTTATGTTTAAAATAATAATTTTATGAAATATATTTTTTAATCAGATCGTAGAGGTAAGATTATTAAAAAAAAAAAAGAGATAAAAAATCCTGACAGAACCCAAAACCCAAACTTAGAAATGGGATTACGAAGGGAGAAGCAACTGTGAATCTACTTATTATCACTATTTTGGGCTTAATTTTTTTTTTAAGAGATTGCTTAATTAAACTAAATAAATTGAATCAAGATTCTCTTCAATACCCCTCCCGTCGGCTGCCCTCTTATATTATGAAACACTTTTTGTTTTCGAGTGAAAAAGGGTTTTTATATTATGAAACACTTTGAGTGGACAGTGGACTTTATTTTGTTCAAGAGAAAGCGTGTGAGAGGTGTGACAGCTGAGTGAAGATAAAAGTTGGGATAAAATAATTTTTACTTTAAAATATTTATAATATTGTTCAGGTGAAAATTAATTTTTTTTAAAAAAAATTAGCTGTATTTAATTTAAATTTAAAATATGTTACAATATATATATTTAGACTTCCAAATTTGCATTTTAGCCTCTTAAGTTTATGAACTATATTTTTAGGTGGAAAAACTCATTTACATATACCTATACTATTTTTTAAATTTCTATTTAGTTCCTATGTATTTTTTTCTATTAACTAAATCATTAATTTTGTTCTCTTGACTTTGTTAGCACATTGTTAGCTTACTACAGGAGGCAGACAGAGCAAAATTAAAACTCTTAATTAGGAGAAGAAACATACATCTCTACCAAATTAAAAATTGAGGAACAATATCAGTACCAGTGAATGAACTTTCCAACTTAAAATTACAATTTATAAACTCAATGGACTAAATCTAAACAAGATGTAAATTAGAAAAAATGTCATTTAAATACCACGTGAATTCCATAACCCAAAAAGAATGTTAATATTTCAAAAGGATAAGAAGAGTATTAGGTGGGAATTTGGGTTTTTTCATATTAGGGAAAAAAGACCAAAAAACCCTTTACTTGATTCTTTTACACATATTGTTAATACCCATTTTGTCAAAATCATGAAGAATTTTGTTAACACTACTATCCATTTTGTCAATCTCATTATTTAATTGATCACAATCCAAAATTATATCAATCATTTTACAGATATTGTTAGTGTTTATTGATTTTGTTTTTAAAACTATTACAGATTTTGTCAAAACCATTTCTTTTCAAATTAATCACATTACTCAAATGGTCACACTTCATAACTTTTTGTAAATCTTTTTATACGCCTTGTCAGTGTTCATTGATTTTATCAAAACCATTATGGATTTTATAAACACCATTATTCATTTTGTTAGTATCATATAATACAATTGGTCACAACCCAAAACTCATTGTCAATTTCTATATTCAAGTTGCCAATTACTATACTCAATTTGTTAATGACTCCAAAATAGAACAGTTGCTAATTACAATACTCAATATGTCATCATCGATATTTAATTAAGTTGTAGTGTTGACAATTTGAGCATGGCATAGGAAATGATAAATTTATAATAGCAACTAACAAAACACAAGGGAAAAAAAGAAGCCACAAACAAAATCATTTTGTTCTTTATCTCTCCTCCTCCACTTCTCTTTCTCCTTCCTCCCATGGATCCTCTCCCTTCTTCCTCCTATCATTGGTCCTCCATGCCTAGTCAAGTTCCCAAATTCTCTCTATTATGATGATCAACTACACAGATTTCCTCTATTTTCTTCCACGGCGGAGCATCCATAGGACCTAGCTATTGCCGCCATTTCAGGGCTTCCTAATTTACTCAAAACACTCCATTTCCCAAACACCGTGATAAGCCCCAGAAAAGACGCAATTAGAATCAACGCACCAATGGTGGACCTAATAATCAGGTCGTTACTCTTGTGCTTCTTTCTAGTTAGTGAACAAATGACGATGTTTCCCTGTGATTTGTGCTCTACAACGTTGTTGTGGCGGGGCTCATCAATCTGCTGACGCTCACGCTCTACAAAGTTCTTGTGGTCAAAGCTGCGACAGAGAGTGAGGAAGTTGGAGGTGAGATCTTAGGTGTGGAGCCTACACAAGAAGAGGGAGAGAGGGAGAGGAGTGGGTTTTATAATGTGTGGGGGCATTTTAGTAAAAATACCTAAACTTAAAAAACCTAAATTCTCACCTAATGTTTTTTTTTATCCTTTTAAAATGTTAACATCTGTTTTAGATTATGAAATTTCATATGTTATTTAAATGAAATTTTCTCTTTAAATTAAATACATTTTAAAAAAATATATATATATTCTCACCTGAACGGTATTTCAAATATTTTAATGTAAAAATTATTTTACCCCAACTTTTGTCTTCACTCGGCTCTCACAACTCACACACATTGTCTCTTGAACAAAATAAAGTCCACTGTCTACAAGTCCTACAAGTCCATTTGGGACAGAAAAAAGGGGCGTTCCATGGTATAGGAGGGCGGCAGAAGGAGGGGATACTATAGAGAATCCTAATCCAAATAATTTAACTTGAAGTATTTATATTTATCGTTTTTTTAAATTAATATATAATTTAATTAAACATAACATTTTTTTGTCAATTTATATATACTATGATTAGTTAATATATTTAGTTTTACTAATTTTTTTAAAAAAAGTTAATTAAGTCTTATATTTAATATTGGAGAGAGGACAATGTTTCAATCTATACTACAAGAGCTAGTTGAAAAACCTATAATTGACCTAAAGCATAAAATATCAATCTATTTTATCTCATGTATTTATAATTTTCTTCCAAAACTTAATTTGTCTAACCTATAACGTCTCTTAATGTAATAAATCTATTAATAGGAAAAGTTTTGACTCACAAAAGTGAATAACGCAAATGAAGAGAAGGGAGACAACGAGTGACCTCAAATTTGACCCTTGCTAACTTATGCTGCCATGGTTATCATATGCAAAAATAATAAAGCACTAATTTTTTTTTTGAATTACATGTGGCAAGCTTCAAAAAAGCTTGAAGTTACTACTATCCTATCTACTATAAGGGTACATTTCCTCTACAAAAGCTTTGTCTGCAAAATACTTATCCCTGCAAATTGCTGGCACTTCATCTAGTAACCATGTACCATCACTGCTCTAATGAGCATGCTTCGCTAATGCATTTGCACAGCTAATAATTTCCCTATCTATCTGAGCTATTTCCACATGTCAATCAGCAAAAACAAGTTGCCTTGTACTCTCTGTAGCTCCTCTTGCATGGTAATTACTTCCACTATCCCTTAACAGAGTGCTAATTGCTTCTAATGAGTATGAATAGAGCTTGATATCCATTAGGTTTAAAAACCGACATACTTCTAATGTAGTCTTGATTGCCAATAATTTTGCTTCTATAACTGAAGCTTTCCCTAACTTCTTTTGAAACCCTATTATCCAGCAACCTTGTTCATTCCTGATTACTCCCCCACATGCTGCCTCATTGTTATCTCTGACTGATGCATTCGCATCCACTCTTACAGCTCCAGTCTCTGGTGGTCGCCAGTGTGTTTCACTGCATGCATCTCCTCGAAAGATTTTATTGATGAGCTGCCCATTCGAAACCTCTTCCGTTAGAATATGCATGCACTGATGAAAGGCTTCCTGCTCTGTGTATGACTTGCCTTCGAATATCTGAGCACATCTGGCCTTCCATATTATCCAGCATACATGTGCAAAGATCTTTGACCACGGCCATCGCATGAATCTCCCCTTCCCAAAATGTTGTGATGCATTCCTGTGTAGCCAACCCTGTAAGTCAAGAGAGAAAAAAGCATGATACATGTTAGTATTAACAAATTCCTTCCATATGTTTTTCGCTCTGTTGCAATCTCTCAAAACATGGAGAACACTCTCCTCACTCCCACAACTAAAAGGACATTGATTTGAATTTTTAAGCCTACGTCGAGCTCTAGAGAGTTGGTGATTAATCTCTCATGACTGACTTGGCAAAAAAAGTATTTGACCTTTTCATGCACCTGCCAACGCCAAAACCGATGCCAGAATGGCCTGTTACCGAGCTCTGAGGACTTCTTCAGGAAAAGATAAGTAAACTTGATTGAGAAACGGCCATCTGGTGATCCCTTCCAATATACCAAATCCGACCCTTGTCTGACCCTCACTCCAATTCCTTCCATGAAAGAAACCCATACCCTAGTGATAGCCTTCCACGTGGAGGAATTCAGCTTTCTCTCTACCACCATTGGTATAACTCCTTCTCCACATTGATATTGCGCTCTCAAATATTTCACCTAAAGAGCCTCTGGTTTGGTAACTAAATACCAAGAAAGCTTCATAATGAAGACTCTATTCTGAAGATGTAAATCCTTTATCCCAAGCCCCACCCCTTTCTTGTCTCTGCTTACTTTCTCCCAGGATATCACATGCATTCGTCTCACATTCGTATCCCGACTCCACAAGAAGGCATGGTTAGTTTTTAATATGTCTTGAAGGACTCATTTTGGGAGTAAAGTGGACTTCATTTGATAGGAGGGGAGGGCTGAGATTACTGATTTTATCAACACAGTGCGTGCTACCCTATTCAAAAGTCTTCCTTTCCATCCAGTGAGTTTGGATCTAACTTTCTTATTGATGTGACTAAAAGTTGCTCTCATGGTCCTACTGTGGATAAGTGGCACACCTAAATACTTTCTAAGGTCCGCAGTTATCCCAATCCCAAGAGTATGACACAAACTTTAGGCTCTATTAAAATTCACATTCCTTGAGAAGAAAGCCTTAGACTTATTCAAGCTAATCTTGTGGCTCGAGATACGAAAAAATTGACTCATGACTTTCTTTAGGATTTCTTTTTGTTTCTTGGTTGCCTAGGCAAATAACAGTAAGTCATTTGCAAAAAAAAAAGATGGGAAATGTAGGGACTAGAGTTTCTAAATTTAATAGGTTTGCACCTATTATTATCACATTCCCGTTGAATTAAGTGACTTAACATTTCCATGCATATGATAAAAAGGTAGGGGTTTAGAGGATCCCCTTGTCTGACTCCTCTTGAAGGGGTAAATTCAGGCACTCCCGATCCATCCCAGATGACTTTCATAATTGTGGAACAAACACACAACATTAGCACTTTAAGGAAATTTTGTTGAATTCCGATCATCTTCAAAGTGTGTTCAAGATATCCCCAGTCCAGTCTATCATATGCTTTCTCCATATCTACTTTGACCGCAACATACCTTCTCCTGCTCGGTTTCGTTCTTATGAGATGAATAACTTCCTGATCAGTTATAATATTGTTACAATTGGATCTAGACTCAATGAAACTACATTGCTCTTGACCAATTAAAGAGTTCATAAGCCCCCGAAACCTATTTGATATAAGTTTAGTAATAATTTTAAAACTGACATTGCATAGCGATATAAGTCTCATATCCTTGAGGGATAAAGGGATTTCTACTTTAGGAATAAGCACTACGTTTGTCTGATTCACCTTCTTCATCCTCTCTGGATTTGCAAATGATTCTCTGACCATATCATAAATCTTTTCTCCCACTTTAAGCCAATGAGTCTGAAAGAAATAAGCTTGGCTCATCTATCACTTTTATCTTTCATGTTTCGTCTTTCTAACTTCAATAATCTACTTCAAACATTTTTGGGTTAAGGGGCTTAAATACCCCAGAAGTATTACACTATGAACTATGGGCACCTAGAAGTTTTTAAGCGGTCAAAAATACCCCGAAAGTTTTTAAAACGGGTTAAAAATACCCCTCCGTTAAATCCACAAACGGTCAACGTCTGTTAACTCTATATATGCTAACATGGCATGTCTAAGAGGCATCCACTTCACTTTTTTTTACAACTAATCATTTAAAAATTTCGAAACCTTAACAGAAAATCCCTAAAAATGCTAGGAGACTACTATTAATATTTCAAAATTTTTGAATGTCTAAAACTTCCAGAATAAAGTTTTCGGTAAAACCTTTTTTGCCGATAATTTAACGATTTTAAGGGTTTTTCCTCACATAATTGGTTTTCTTTTCTAATTTTTACTGCATCCAAAATTTTCTAAAATTATATTCTAATTTTCTCATATCCCAGTCCAGAATAATGAAATCCCAATATATCTAATAATATCAGTTTTTGGCCAAAAACCCTGTCCGGCCAAAAATTATGAAAGTATGTAAAAATTCATAATAAATTCCTTAGACCTCGAAACAACATTTTGATTACACTATAATGTTCTGGACGCCCTCTACTATTTTTAGAATTTTATGAGAATTTTTGGGCATCTTGGACTTGTTCGCATGTCGAGTACCATGTAATATTTCAGAATTTTTGTAGGCCAGAAAAGGGTATTTTAGGGAAAAATAGTGATTTTGGGGCAGACCGAGTATCATACCCTGATATTTTCTTAAGCCTAGATGAGGTATTCTGGATGAGCAAAGGGCCTTATTCTATAGAAGACTGAAATATCTCACAACAATTGAAATAAAATCCGGGGAATGACCTCTGTGCAAAGAGTTTTAGTATATTTCGGAAACTTTGCAGAATTCTTAGGAAATTTCACTTTAATTGTTGTGAGATATTTCAGTCTTATACAGACTAAGACCCTCTCCTCATCTGGAATACATCTAGGCCTAAAAAAATATCAGGGTACAATACTCAGTCTACCCCAAAATCACTATTTTACCCTAAAATACCCTTTTTCTGCCCTACAAAAATTCTGAAATATTACATGGTACCCGACATGCGGATAAGTCCAATATGCCCGAAAATTCCCATAAAATCCTAAAAAATAGTAGAGGGCGTCCAAAATATTTTGATGCAATTAGAATGTTTTTTCAAGGTCTGATGAATTTATTATGAATTTTTGAAAACTTTCATAATTTTTGGCCTAACAGAGTTTTTTTTTGCTAAAAACTGATATTATCATATATATTGGGACCTCAGTGTTTTGGATTGAGATATGGGAAAATTAGTATATTATTTTAGGAAATTTTTGATGTAGTAAAAATCAGAAAAAAAAAAACCAATTATGTAAGCAAAAGCCCTTGAAATCGGTAAATTATCGGTAAAAAGAGTTTTACCGAAAACCATATTTTGAGATTTCTAGATATAAATTCTGAAATATTAATAGTAGTCTCATAGTACTTTTAGGGATTTTCTGTGAAAGTTTCAGAATTTTTAGATGACTGATTGTAAAAAAAAGTGAAGTGGATGTCTCTTAGACGTGCTACGTCAGCATATATAAGGTCAACATCTCAAACGTTGACCTTTTGTGAATTTAACGGAGTGGTATTTTTGCCCAATTTTAAAAACTTATAGTTTTTTTTGCCCCCCGAAAACTTCAGAGTGCTCATAACCTATAATACAATACTTCCGAAGTATTTAAACCCCCTTAACCCAACATTTTTCATAAACATACAAACAAGACACTATTCATGCTTAAATTTTGATAACTCTAGTCTTAATCAGCGTTTGGTTTAATCCGAGATCCACATACATTATTTAGAGTCCGTTGTAATCAATTCAAATGGTTTGTAATGCAGGGGAAATTGCACAAGGCCAACTTCAAAAATACGTTCTAGTAAGCTATCAACTAGAAAAAGAGAAAACACTAAATTAAATCTGCAGTTCTACACGGTTGATTTCAATATTTAAGATCATGGAGTCCAAAAACGACACAGCGCCAAGGACAAAATTAGCAACAACTTAAAATCGAAAGTAAATGTACCAGCTATCAGGATCCAGAATTGCATCGAACCGTCTGATTCAACAAGAGGATATATTAACAACAAAAGAAACAACCAAGAAACAGAGAAATCTGAGTTTAATAGCATTTCTAATTTCTAGCTTTAAGGAAGTAATTCCAGTACATATTTGTGTTATATAGACCTCTTTCCAGAGACAAATTACTTCCGATTGTACATCTCCGCAAATAAAAATCCTTAACCACCAAAACCATAGAGAGTCCTTCCCTGCCTCTTGAGCGCATAAACAACATCCATGGCGGTAACAGTCTTCCTCCTAGCGTGCTCAGTATAAGTCACAGCATCGCGAATCACATTCTCCAGGAAAATCTTCAGCACACCTCTCGTCTCTTCATAGATCAAGCCACTGATTCTCTTGACACCTCCTCTTCTGGCCAATCTTCGAATCGCAGGCTTCGTGATACCCTGGATGTTATCGCGAAGGACCTTGCGATGCCTCTTTGCTCCTCCCTTGCCGAGACCCTTGCCTCCTTTTCCACGTCCTGACATTTTCTCAGGGAATCTCTCAGAGAAAGAGTGAAATCAAAGAGATCGATTTAAGCACTTTCTAGGGTTCGCAGCCGCTTCTGTATTTGTTTGAGTGATGCGAGATTAATTGCGGTTTGGCGATATATATTGAGGCGGGAAGGTCCAGATTTGAATCTTTAGGCGTTTCGAATGTTAATCGGAACCGTTGAATTTCTTATTGATCGAGGGCTTAAATTCACGATCCGTGTGTATCGACATGGATGGTTATGGAACGTCTATGGATGAGCTTCCACGGACGAGATTGGCTTTTAGCCAAGGTTTATCCGTGGGATTTATCTTCCCTTGTTTGGCTATCTCCGTTTTTTTTTTTAATAATATGTTTTTTTAATAGAATTTTTAAATTTTTAATGATATCTTGATGTTATGTTTCAGGCTCTAAGGAGTAAAATATTTTGGGACAATCCTAATTAAATCCTTATGAAATAACAAAATTTAAATTTAAATCTACACTTTCAACAAATTATTAATCAAGCTGTAAGATTTAATTAGGGATTGTAGAATATTATTGAAAGACCATAATGCCCTATTTAAAGTAAAAATGAATATATTTAATTTATATACTCTTAACTTTAATGTCAAATCAACGCTTCTTTAAATAATTGAAATCTCAACTTTTAGTAGAGTTGTAACAGCATTAAAAGGTAATATATAGATTAAAAATATTTATTTTTAACTTAAATAGGGTATTTTGGTCTTTTAACAGTATTCTAAAACATCTAATTAGAACTTATGGCTTGATTAATAATTTTCAAAATATAGACTTAAATTTAGATTTTGCTAGTTTAAAAGAATTTAATTAGGATTCTCCCAAATATTTTTACCAAAGAAAAGAAAGAGAGAGAGAGAGCCCAAATTTAGGCATCAAGTGCAAACCACTCTATTCCTATTTAAAATTTTATTACTTCATGGTAGATTTTTTATTATATTTGGTACTAGAATAATATCATTAGAAACACTAATGGACACATTACTCTTTAGATTTAATACCGACTTTCTTCTTGTTATGAGGGCGGTGCATTTGGGGCAATTATTTATTTATTTATTAATCAACAAATTACTCGCATTTTGAACAATATGGCAGCCGCCTCTTGAAGTACTCTCTCTATCTGCAACTTTGATTGGGAACTCTCTCACCCTTCTTATAAAGTCTATCATCATCTTAAACTCAAATCTGATCACAGAATCATTGCTATTGCTGA
>JBAGKO010000011.1:12865799-12884859 GCA_037177275.1 Acacia concinna | reverse complement strand
ATAAGATTGTCTTGTGTTTTGTTAAGATATATAATCAAATCTAGGACATTTTGAAACTCATTAGACCTGTTTGGTTCAATTGCATATCTCTCTAGTAATGCAATGGAATGTAATGTAATGTTGTACAATATAATAATGATTACCATCAACATGTTTGGTTGTTTATTAATAGGATGGGGAGAAATTATTTTTTATATTTAATCAGAATTAGAGAAGGTCCAAAATACCCCTTAAACCTCAAAAAAAACAAAAAAAAACGCATCCCCAACCATCTCCTTCCGCCACCCAAAGCTTTAGTGCATAACTCAAACAAGAATAAGCAAGTTACAAAAATCTTGAGCAGATCTCCGCCACCGAAAGCTTTAGTGCATAACTCAAACAAGAATAATCAAGTTACAAAAATCTTGAACAGATTTGAGGAGGAGGAGGTCATGGATTCAGAAGCAGCTTTGTCTTCTACGAATTCGGTAAAATGTTGCAACTATGATTGTGCTCCTAGGGTTTTTAAGAAAAAAATTTGATTTCAATATCTATACGATTTGTTTATTAAGGGTAAATCTTGTCTTTTTATTATATTATCTAAGTTAAAATTGAGATTTCATCCATAACTGCATGTATACCATGAGTATTCATAGGGCCCCCTATAAATAAAGATTACCAAAACACGTGCAGTCCATTTTACTATTACAGTCTATATTACCATAAAAAAGCTTAACTAAACAAATCATTTATGGTAATGCAGTAAAGAATACCATCACATGTATGCAATACAATCTAATCAAACAGGCTTATGGTCTTATAGTGATACTTAACAATAATGAAATGAAATAATTAAAAATAAAATTCAATTTCAAAAATTGGAGACAAATATATTTATAAAAAAAATTTATTTAATGTTTAAAATCTGTTTATTTTGATAATAAATTATATTAAACATTATAATACATAAGTAATAGTTTTTTCAACTTTTCATTTAATTCTATAATGTTTTTCAATATTACATATATAAATATATATATTTAATTAGTTACATCAAATATTATATATTTAAAGAATTTAAATAATTTTAGAATAATATAATTCATAGTGAATAGAATTTTCTTAGTAATTATGAAAGAAAAAGTAATTTTCTCAAATAAGATGTATGAAAATATAATATATATATATATATATAATACAATATAATATAAAAAGCAAGAACAGAAGTTAAAAAAACAAAATGCATTCCATGCATGGCCCATTTCAATTATTTATCTCTCCCACACATTACATGGGAATTCTATATTCCCCTAGTGTCCATTCTAGGACGAGACATAAGTGAGTGTTGTACGATGGGCAAATAAATGCTGGGCATGTTGACTAAGTGATTAAAAATTAAATAAAAACACTAAATAATAATATAAATTATAATATAAGATTGTATTGTGTTTTGTTAAAATATAGAATCAAGTCTAGGCCATTTTAAAAGTCATGGTCTTATAGTGATAATTAACAATAATGAAATGAAATAATTCAAAATAAAATTCAATTTCAATACAAATATATTTATAAATTTTTTTTAATCTAATAAAATTTTTTTAGTTTGATAATAAATTATAAGAAACATTCTAATAAATAAATAACAATTTGTTTCAAATTTTTATTTAATTCTATCATATTTTTCAATATTACGTATATAAAAATATATATATTTAATTATTTGCATCAGATATTATATATCTAAAGAATTTAAATAATTTTATAATAATTTAATTCATAGTGAATAGAATTTTCTTAGTAATTATGAAAGAAAAGAAGTAATTTATCAAATAAGATTTATGAGAATATATATAATACAATATAACATAAAAATCATGAACAGAAGTTAAAAAAACAAGATGCAATCCATGCTTGGCCCATTTCAATTATTTATCTCACCCACATATCACATGATTCCCTTGGTGTCCATTGTAGCATGAGACAGAAGTGACCGTTGTACGATGGACGAAAAACAATAGGCATGTTGACTAAACAATTACATATTAAATAAAAACAGTAAATAATAATATAAATTATAATATAAGATTGTATTGTGTTTTGTTAAGATATAGAATCAAATGCAAGACATTTGAAACTCATGGTCTTATAGTGATACTTTACAATAATAAAATGAAATAATTCAAAATAAAATTCAATTTCGATAATTGGAGACAAATATTTTTATAAAATTTTATTTAAGGTTTAAAATTTTTTTCTACACATCACATAGGAATGTTATATTTCCCTGGTGTCTATTCTGAGATGAGACAGAAGTGGGTGTTGTACGATGGGCAAATAAACGTTGGGCATGTTGACTAAGGGATTATATATTAAATAAAAATACTAAATAATAATATGAATTATAATATAAAATTGTATTACGTGTTGTGAAGATATATAATCTAGGACATTTTGAAACTCATGGTCTTTTAGTGATAATTAACAATAATAAAATAAAATAATTAAAAATAAAATTCAATTTCAATAATAGGAGACAAATATAGTTATAAAAAATTATTTAAGTTTAAAAATTTATTTAGTTTGATATTAAATTATATCCAATATTATAACAAATAAATAACAGCTTTTTCAAATTTTCAATTGATTCTATAATATTTTTCAATATTATATATATAAACACACACACATATATAATTTTTTGCATCAAATATTATATATGTATGTGTGTTTATTTATTGAATTTAAATAATTTTAGAGTAAATTAATTGATAGTGAATAGAATTTTCTTACTAATTATGAAAAAAATTAATTTCCTTAAATATGAGTCATGAGAATATAATAATATATATATAATAGAAAAAGAATGAACGGGAGTTAAAAAAACAAAAAGTAATATGCAGATAGCCCATTTTAATTACTTAACTCACCCATGCATGACATGGGAATTTTTTATTCCCCTACTGTTTATTCTAGCCTAAGACAAAATTGAGTGTTGTTGTCGATAGGCATATAAACGCTATGCATGTAGACTAAGTGATTAAAATTTAAATAAAAACACTAAATAATAATATAAATTATATTATAAGATTGTATTGTGTGTTGTTGAGATATAGAATCAAATTTAGGACATTTTAAAAATCATGGTCTTATAGTGATAGATAACGATAATAAAATGAAATAATTAAAAATAATATTCAATTTCAAAATGGGAGACAAATATATTTATAAAAAATTTATTTAAGGTTTAAAATTTATTAGTTTGATATTAAATTATATCAAAATTTATAATAAATAAATAACAGTTTTTCCAAATATAATATTTTTCAATATTACATATATATAAACATATATATATTTAATTGTTTGCGACAAATATATATATATATATATATATATAGTGTTTAAATAATTTTTGAATAAATTAGTTTATAATGAATAGAATTTTCTTAGTAATTTATATAAACAAACGCATTACAAAATTTAACCATAGAGCTTAATCATAGAGCTTTTACAAAACTTTGTTATCAATTTAATCATTGAGCTTAATATTCCATCCGATCCTAATTATAAGAGTATTTTAGAGAATTTTAAGAAAATATTAAAAAAACTAATTACATTATTTTAAAACATTAAAATTTATTGTTTTTCTTCATATTATGTTGTTTGACTTATGAACTAATATATAATGTAATAAAATACAATATATTATATGATTAAGTAATGTAATTAGCTTTCTTATAATTTTTTTAAAATTATTTAAAAAACTCTTATAATTAGTATCGGAGAAAGGAATACTTAATTTCATAACTAAAACTAACACATTACAGAATGCCCGGGCATATCACACCACCTGACACCAATAATAAATAAAGGAAACTATGGTTTGTCAAGGACGTTTAGCTGGGGATTTGAGAGTTGGGCAAATATTTTAATTTCAAGATATCAACATACTCCATTCAGTTTTAAATATAAAATTCAATAAAACTTAATAAATTTTTTTAGAGAGATTAAAGTTATTAGTTAAATTAATTAAGGGAAGTTATAATTAAGGAAAATTATAAATATAAGAATTAATGTGATATTTAATTATAATTAAGGGAGGATTAACAAGGATAGTTTAAAAAAATGGTTAAATATAAGAGACAAAGTAGATAAATATCTTATATTTAAAACTAAAAAAAAATGTTTAATTAAAGCTTATAATTAAGACCGAAAGTAGTTCATATTAAAAGATTCTAATATTCAATTAACAAGGATGGTCCCACTTCTAGCCAATTGAATCCCATATAAATATGTCCCACTTCTCCTCTTTTTCATCTTCTCCCAATAAATGAAGCACCTCACTCCCTCCAATAGAGAGACAAGTAATAAAAACTAGATACTGATTCTTTATCGAACGAAAATTTACATCAGAAGCAGCTGGGTTCCCCCAAAAAGGGAACGTAACATTGATAATTCAATATCCAACGGAGTGGCTCAAAGATGGGCTAGACAAAATTACTGGCAGAAACTGTTCACACCAGAAAATGGTTTTCAGATTCTTTAAGTAAAAAGTGCTTGACAGTTAAAAATAAAGACACTGGCAGGGGATTTTAAGTTAAAAGACATGAATATATAAGCATCTCTAACCTGAGACTAATTATTATAAACAAAGAAAACTGCTGCTTGTGAAAGCAATTGGCAAAGGGATTTTAAGTTGTGAGATGTCAAATACATAAGCATCTTTAACATGAGAGAACTAAATCTGTCCTTTATGAGAAGAAATAATCGTTTAGACATATCTTCATCTATCTATCAAAGCGATCATGGGACCCTTAGGATCTATGGTTGCAACCAAATGATGAGTAATCCAATTGAGTTTTTGGGATCTTTGGAATCGGCTGGATGTTAAATTAACTGCCAAGTGCTGCAAAAGGGTGAGCAACACTACTTGACTCAAAGGGACAGGAAACGTTGACAAAATACCAAGTAGATTGACCTGAGAAAGAACGAAACCATTATAAATAATTATGGCTAAAACACTATAAATTATGAACATTATAACGTGTAATTATTAGTTACCTGAGAACATATGCCAAACAGCGATGGATGGGTCAATTATTTGTAGAGCCCTGGTGAAAGCCTCCTCGTACTTGCTCTCAGATATTAAGCTTGTTAGTTCGTTTCTTGGATCTTGCGTCTGAAGCAACACTCTTTCAGATATTAAGCTTGCTAGTTCGTTCCTTGGATCCTGCGTCTGAAGCAAGACCTGGAAATTTAAGAGAGATAAATCATAACTATTTATGCTCTGGTAAAAAGCAGAGCAAGAAAAAAATGAGAAGTAAGAAATTTATGTAGTTTCCGTGTTTTCTTTTGGGATTAATTACTAGCACACACGGAAATGGTGAAAAACACAAGACTATAGAGAAGAGTAGTATATTGAGCCCGTTTAGATGTAACTTTTTATAAGATTTTATTTTGATACCTTATTTATAGTACGTGCACAAAAGTACAGACATATATACAGGCTTTGCATCGTAGATGGATCATTAGGCGCGGCTGGGAACCATTAGATCAATATAAGTGAATGGTTGAGATTTAATTTTTTTTATAAAATTATTATTAGAACGAGCATGTACTCTCTCTGCTTTGCACAGGATAGTGTCCTTTAATTAATTTCCTCTGTATAACAAAGATATATTCAAAAATATTTCTCCATCCTAAAATATATGTTTATATATATAAAGAAGTTCTACTTATAAAAGTTCTTTCTTCTTTCAAAAATACCCCATTACAATTGACATATAAGATGTTTCAGCACAAAAGAAATTATAAAGAAGAATTTAAGAAAAATGATATTTATCTCCTCAACTAAAATGTAAATTTAAAAGAAGTAAATTTCCCTGAATTAAACTTTATAAATTCTCTCCTACAATCATAATTAAAAATTAAAAATTAAAAATAAGACTTAAATAAAAACCCAACCTGTCCATCTTCCCATGACCATATCCTTCTTTTCAATAAGATTCATATATGTACCATCAATATATCCTCTAATTATTAATTAATAACTTTGGCATTTTCATTTTTTTTTTTTGCCTATCTTAATTATTACTCCCTCCGTCTTAAATTATAAGAGATGTTTAATTGATTATCTTGATTCGAAGTAGCTGTTAAGAACAATAATTATATTAGAATTGTTGCTTCTTTTTATTAAAATGTTCTTATTAATTAGGATATATAAAATAAGAGAGAGAAAACCCTTATTAAAGTCCATCACTCCCCCCACCTTTCTCTTCTCTCATTGAAAATGATAATTTTTATGGTTAACGTAAGCATTAATACATTGGTATTAAATAAGAGTAAAATAGGAAAAAGAGAATTAAAACACAAGACAATCTTCAAGAATTAAATATGTTGGCATTTATCCTTAATTTTAATAATTATATAATAAAATCAATTTATCATAAATATTTATTTTCTAATTTTAATTAAATCCTAAAATTAAAACCTAGAATGTTACATGAAACGACGTTGAGATTAAGATCCAACATGGTGACTCCATACAGAGGAAAATGGAGAAAGGGTGAAAGGAGTAGCATGAGACTACTACATTTGAATGAGAAGAAATGTTGAGAGGAAAGAAAATGAGAGGAGATAAAATTAGGAATAAAATGGTATCACCCCGTTGTTTGATAGATGAGAGAAAAAGAAGAAAAAAAAAACAAGTATGATAATGACTTAAATACACTTCTTTCTAAAACTAAATCAACTTTTAAAATCAAATTTAAAATCACAATGCATCACATTAACATTAGCATCATCATGCACTTTAAAATCAAATTATTTGACAAACAAAGATTGGTCCAATTAGTAAGGAATTGGCTCATAGCTTACAAGGTCGTGAATTCAAATCCCGCTGCCGATATGATGACTTTGTTGGTGGACGATCTGTAAGTAACTATATAAGCGCTCTTTGAGCTTGGAGGCTGTAAAAAAATCAAATTATTTGATAAGATATATTTTTATGTTAAATATAATTTTGGAATTATTTATAATAATTGGATGATTCTTAAAATTAAATATAATAATTGGAAACAAATAATTATACATTATCTAACATTAATAATAAAAAGCGAAGGGACAAAATATATTTTTAAGGTAAAATATGATAAGTAGAATTTTTTGAATATTTTAATTTTTTTAAAAGTTAAATATAATATAAATAGATAAGGGACCAAATAGGAAAAAGGAAAATGTATTCTTAATTGCATGTGTGCCTAGCATTTATAAATGAGTTTTATTGGTGTGTGAGGGCAAATAAAGAAAAATGAATTTTGTTCCCTATTTTCTCTCCATATATTGAGAGATAGGTTGGAGAGAAAATGTTACGGAGCCACCCCATTTTCTCACCAATTTTTTTTTTTTCGAAATAAGGGAAAACATCATTTTTTTTCTCCTTAGTTTTCTTTCCCCCTTTATTTTTTCTCTATCTAAATATGGGTGAGAGAAGGATGTTGCGGCATGGGCAAATCTACATGGATGCTGCAAACAATAAAATTCATTACCTATATCATATCAAGTTGAAAATATGTCTAAAAATACAACACTTAAAATTATTCTTAATATAAAGAATTTTAAAATTGTGAAGAAGTAAGTTTTTTGCGTTAACGACTCAATTCTTCCAATTTCTCTACCCATCACATCGTTTGAATTCAAACAATTAATTTTTTTTAAAAAAATAAAAATATGAAAATGAACATTCTCTCACTTTAATTTCCCACCCACGCCTCCTCGTTCCTCTCACCCACTTCTCCCTATTTCTCTCATGGGTATGCGGGATAAAATGGGGAGGCAATACATATTTATTTAAAAAAAAAATTAAATGAAAGCTCATTCTATGTTAACCATTTATATAAAAATATAATTTGTTAGATGCTTCTGAAAAATGCTTCAAGGTGTTAAATGTAATTTAACCGAATAAAATATAATTTCTTAACATAAATAAAATTTATTTTGAAATAATTTTCAATTCATATGATTTTTATTTGAAATAAATAAAAATTATATGAAATGAATTTTATTTATTTTAAGAAATTATATTTTGGCTTCCCCATTTTATCCGTTATACCTATGAGAGAAATAGGGAGGAGTGGGTGAGACCAAACGGAGGAAAACTTACTCTCAGTGTACCACCTCATATCAACTCTGCCCAATTAAAATACGATACCTAAGCAAACTTTCATCTTAGCTGGCGAGAAATACTCTTTGGGTATATTTGGATTGATTTTTGTAGAATAGCTTTTGGAACAAACCATAGTTTCTAAAATAAACTTTCTAGAATAGTTTTTGTGAAAATTTAGGTTTGGATAAAATGAGAGTGTTTGGGTGAGAATAGCTTTTACGGATTCTGAGGTAAATATGTGAGAGGAGTTTTGTCTCGATTTACGTAAACCATGATTTCATAATTAAAAAGCAAGAAAAATGCAATTCTAGAAACCATAATTTGAAACCTAACTTTTTGTCAAATTATGATTTTAAAATGGTATGAGGTGTTTAACAATTTTCATTAAACCATGGTTTGAAACCAAAATTTTTACCAAACTATAGTGCCAAACAGGACTTACTCTAAGAGTGCCACATCATCTAAATTCTGCCCAATTAAAATATAACACCTTAACTACTTTTAATCTTATATAGTGGATACATAAGAAGTAATTCACATTTTGTATTATTCAAAAAATAAATAAAATTCTTAATTTGAACAGAAAAATAAATACTCAAGAATACATCCTGCCCAAAATTTCAGCGCCAAATTTAAAAGAAAAACAAAAACTCACGAACGCATCTGAAAATTTCACCGCCAATTGAATAATCTTTACCCAACCAATCTTTCAAGAACCAGTACCTCTCCTTTGTTGTCTCACATTCGGCGCATTGACTTAGGTAGCATCAACAACAAGGCTTTATACTCTATGTTACAAATTCAATAGCAGATCATATTCTATATCTCATGTTCAAAATTATTTAATCAATTAAATTATTCGGTGCCCATTGATATTAATATTGTATTGATGGCCTTTATTTCTGAGCATCAATGCGGTGGCAATTGAGGAATGATAATAATTATTATTGTATTGAAATCCTATCTCATTGTTCTTTTAATCAGTTTGTAATTTGCTTTTAATTTTATTCTTTTACCGTGTGCTTTTGATTCCTTGTTTCTGTTTTTTTTTTTTAATTTCGTTTGCTATTATATTGAATATTTGTTTTAGGTGTGCTTTTAATTAGTTTTATTGTACATAATGGACATAGCAGATGAATCAGAGTTAGATATTTACTTGGATCAAGTTGTAAGCTATGAAGAAGAGGCTTATGATTTGTATACAAAATATGCACATCATATGGGTTTTCCGTAAGAAAATGGAAACAAACATACATTTATGGAACTAAAAATATCCATTCAAAGGAGTATCTTTCTTCAAAAGAAGGGTTTAAATATTTAAAAGAAGGTAGTAATAGTTCATTTACTAAAATGAATGCAAGGATAAATTGTCAAAGTCATGGTTCAGTTTACGGTTCAATTAAATGGCTTGTGGAAGATCATCAGGTTAATTACTGAGCATAATCATGAATTTGTAAAACAAGAGCACAAGCACAACGTTCAACTAGGAATATTCCTACAGCTAAGGGTGAACTTATTAATTCTATGGTCAATGCTGGAATTAGAACTAAGGATGTGGAGCTATTTAGGTGAAGAAACACATGGCTTTGATAATATTGAATTTTCTAAAAAAGATTTTTTAAATTATGTCAATAAGCAAAAGTTAAAATTGATAGACTTTGGGGATGGAAAAAGTTTAGTTCACCACTTACAAAGTTAACAAGCCGAAGATCCAATGTTTTATCATAGTGTTCAATTTGACCAAGAATTACACTTGACAAATGTCTATTGGAGGGATGAAAGATCAGCAATTGATTGTGATTGTTTTGGAGATGTGGTAGTTTTTAACACAACTTATCATACTAATAAGTATGATTTAATTTGTGGACCATTTGTTGAGATAAACCATTACTGGCAACATGTATTGCTTAGGTGTGCTTTTTTTTTTTTTAAATGAATGAATCAGCACATTCCTTCAAATGGCTGTTTGAATGATTTCTAAAATCTATAGGAAATAGACCCCACAAACTATTGTCACTAATCAAGATGCGGCCATAGCTAAAGCAATTGAAAAGATGTTTCCAAATATACGACATTGCTTATGCTTGTAGTATATATCTAAAAATGTTCCATCTCACTTAGATTCTTTGAATTGTAATAGTGAATTTCAATCATTATTCCAAAAGTGCATGAAAATGTGTGACTCAGAAGAGGAATTTGAAAGCACATGGAATGGAATGATTCATAAATTTAACCTAAGTGACCTTAGTTGGTTAAGTAGAATGTATGTAATTAGGCATAAATGGTTGACTACATTTAGTAAAGATACATTTTCTACAAATATAAAATCATCTCAAAGGAGTGAGAACACTAATAGAGTTTTGAGAGAAATATCTAAAAAAAGATTTCTCTGACATAATTTTCTTAGCTTTTAAGTAGATGGTAGGAAAATGGAGAAGCTCTGCGGGTGAAGAAGATTTTCACAATAGTAAAGCCACTCCTTCATATGCTATCAGTAGGAATAAGACTTTATATCATGCATATAAGGTTTATACTAAGAAAATTTTTAAAATTGTTTGAGGAGGAATATTTAGATGGTGTAAAGACCTTGTTTAAAGAAATGAAAAGGGATAGAGACATTTTATAGTATGAGTTATGGGTGGATGGTAAAGAGTCAAAGAAGTGGGTTGTGTAATTTGATTCCTCTAATGAGGATAGTACTTGTAGTTGTAAAAAATTTGAGTCTATGGGTTTATCTATTCACATGCATTAAGAATTTATACTATTAAATGTGTGGCAAGTGTACCAAACAAATATTTCTTAAAGTGATAGTCAAAGAATGCAAAGTTAATTGATTATGAGCATAAAGGAAAATGTGCAACTAGTAAAGATTCAAAAATGGTATGTAGTCATTTTATTACCTTGTGTTGGCCTCACAAGATCACAAGGTAACCTAAGATATCATATGGGATCAAGAATGGATCTCAACAAGTTTAAGAACATCTATGTAATTTGAATAAAGGCAACAATATGAAAAAGAATAAAGAAATTCATCCCACCTGTCATAATGCATCTTAAGAAATTAGCCATACTCTTTTCCCATAGAGCAAGCCAAAAGGGAAGCAGGAGTGGTAGAAGAATTGGCCATTTTGAGCGGAAATCAAGATACTAAATTAATATAATTAAATATGTTTATATGTTAGTTATATGTTTCTAAATTCTGATTCATTGTAGAAAAACAAAAAGTAGTGGAGTATGTGGCTTCAGCTGCGCACTTGAGAAAGTTTCAGTTCCCTAAAACTTTGGCTACATTTATCCACAGGTAAGTAGATGTGCCTACAAAATTAACATACATGATAATTATTTTTTAAAATATACTTGTTTAATATGATTTTGTTATATTACATGTCAATTATATCCAACTTATTCCTACTAATTATTCTATCATTACACATTCCTTTTGTGCATTTGGAACTATAATAGCCCACTTCACTTGATTGACATGCACAACAATTTAAATTAGGTATAAATCAACTAGATATTTTATTTTCATGCATTTATCTTATTAAGGTATGCCAATTAATTATATTAGGTTCATATGTTTTAATGCATTTTGTAGGAAGCACCTTCATTCACTTGGCAACCACCAACTTCATTTACACAAAATCAATAATAATTGTGTGTTCAAGCCTTTTGGGTAAAGCAAAGCAAATGTTTATAAGACTTTTGTGTATTATGGGAGTTGTGAAAGAGTAGACTCTTTTCAGCATGATAGATTTTTTTCCTTTTAGCTTTGTTTTATTTTTGAATAGATCGTAAGTTGGATGTGTTAATACATATCGCTTTTGAAACTATACTAAATCTTTTCTCTTTTATTCTAAAGAATCTTTGGATAGCTTCCATAATTTGGATAGCTTTTTAAATCTTTTCTTAATGCTAGATGAGGATGACATTAACAAAATAATAATAAATTTGTACCATGTTTATTCCTTGACACTTTAAAGGACTTTATCAACCCCTTAAGTTTAGTATTGACCGTATTCAAGTGATCTAGAGTAACAACATTCCAATTATAAACTTCGCGTGAATCAAGAACCTGCAATAGGGATGGATCCTCAAAAGTATATCTCCCCACACATCTCACCACTGTGGTTGCAAGATATTATAAATGAACTTACATCTCGAGCGAACATCATTAACAATTGCAGGATGCTTTGGATCGATGACTAAAGTTAAATAAGTGATCCAGCTTAGTCTATTATACATGGTGTTTTGATCCTTGGTATAATCAAAAGATAAACCCCAGCAACAGCTCATGCATAAGGGAAATCAAAGTCCTCTGCCTCAATGGGTAGGATCCATAGACAAAACTTGACCAAAACCTGTTAGATAAAGACAATTATTTAGTAGGATTGTTGTTATGTTAAAACCCACCTAATTCATGATATAGTTATTACCTTAGAACACAACCAACAAATTTTAGTTTGGCCTTTCCTTTGCAAGGCAATAGTAATGCATGGCCATATTTTCCCTTGGACACTAATTTTTTAAGGTCTGACCTAGCATCACCCCAACTGGATTTGGTATTTCGGACAAGTCAACTGGATTTGTTGGTATAGAAGTTCCTACAAACTTTCCTATCTCATTTTGTCGTACTTTCAGCAGGAAAAATTCTGTATGCTTGTCCATCCCTTCCTTAAATGCTTTATCTATTTGATTAAACATCTCTTTACATACACGTTCACGTTAAAAGCCAGTAACGATGGAGGTGCTAATGCAAGATTTTAATCCTTCCTGTACGAAAGATAACTTAAGTAAACACTTTACAAATAAACATTATAGAAAATTACATGAGATACTTGAACTAGCTGTTTCTATGTGGTTTGAATAATTTTCTTCGACTCTCATCTATCGTTTTCTCGAGCATATCGTGCCTCAATTGCTGCCAAATAAGGGGAGAGAAAAATATGAAGAGTCAAACCGCGGAAGAAAATAGAGCTTTGATTCTTATTGATTTGAAAAACAGAGTCTCCTCTGTTATTAATCATGCAGAAAGAACATTTAAAAGCTCAGAGGGCATATGTAGAAAATATGAGGAGAAAATCTCTATAAATGATGTATAGGACATATATGCTAGTTGAAACAGAATAAATAATGAGATAAATTAGGCCAGGTTTTCCATGAACACAAAAATAAGAGCATAAGGAGTTAGATTTTAGGCACACAAATTACAAAATAAAGGCAAGCACGTAGGGATGAAAGGGAGTTGCTTTCAATGGAAATCACAAGCATGTATAAAATTAAGAGGTAATTGTGGTTATTACAGAAATATTTAGACTAGAAGCAAAAGGTCTTAAATAGCCACCTGTTGGTTTTCCTTGAGCATGGCCAAAATTTGGTTGCAGTGTCAGCAAATTCCAGGATTTTTAATGTCGTCCTTAGTTACAAAGTAAAGAGAAACAATAACCTTTTTAGTGATTTGGTGCTTGATATCATCCGAAAAATCCTCAAAGATATTCCGCATGTATAACTGACAATTGGCATCAACACTGTTGTAATACGGATGTTATTGTTGTTTATGTGAATAATTCACCTATGTCTAAGGTGACTATTGGCTGAAGAGAGTCTTGGAGACTCTGTTTTGATACCAAATCGAGACAAACATTTCAAATCCCCTCTTCTTCGAAAGCTTACTTGAATTGAATGTAAGATTATAAACGAATGTTGCTAACCTAGTTGTGACCATATAGCACACAAGTCTTTTCACTATTGAGCTTGCGTACTTTGATAGGCCCAGTATTCAGCCTATAAGACATGAACGATTCATTGACGGTGATTGGCTCAGCAATAAAATCGGCATCCATTTGACTGAAATAATGAGGAGATAAAAGACCGTTAATGGAGCTAGGAGGAAGATCATTGAATGGAAAAGAAGAAAGTCATTGGAAGAGAACTCACAATAAAAAAATATGAAATGAATTGTCGAATCTCTCAGTCCAATGGTCTTGTCTTTATGTGTATGTATTGACGCTGAACATGTTGGAGGTAACGTGTGATGTATTCATATACATGGCTATATCATACGTACTGCCCATTTGCACCTCACAAACAAAGGGGAAAACACCAACCTAATTCGCAAACTTGGCTTCCTTAATATTCTAACATTTTGTCTTACACTCTGTCGATAGCAAGATTTAATCATTAATAGTCACGGGCTAATCAAGTCTTTACATACTCCCTCCATTCTTAATTATAAGGGCTTGACTTTTTTAGAAAATCCTAAAAAAACTAATTACATTACTTTTAAGACATTAAAATTTGTTGTTTTTCTTTAAATTATGTTGTTTAACTTATAAACTAATTATAATGTAATAAAACACTATATGTAATATGATTAAGTAATGTAAAATAGAGAGGTAGTCAATATATTTTACTCTCTTTTTTTTTATTACAGGTGGCAGAGATCGAACCCAGATTGGGTGTCACATAGGGCACTAACTATACCACACAGCCTAAAGACCGTTGGTATATATTTTACTCTTATTATTGCTATTTCATTATGTATGTATGTGTAACATGTTCATTGTTGGTATTTATCTATTTGTATTATTTATATTTTATGTTTCTTATTTTTGTTCAATTTCTTATATTTACAATTTATTGCTTTAATTTTATGTCACATTTTTTCTATCTTTATGACATTTTGATTATGTTGTTTTATGCATATACATAATTCATATTGCGTACCATTTTTTTTATCTTTCTTTATATTTCTGTAACATTATTCCATATATATATAGTTGCTTTTTTAATTTATAGTACTATATGTAATTATACATTGTATCTATATAATTATAAGTTAATCTATTGTTTATATTTGATTATGAATATTAATTTATTTCATTATAGTATTATTTTAATTTTATTGAATGGCTAGAAACAATAATATTCATAATTTTGTGAATGGGTGACAAGAAGTCACATAACTTTTGTTGTCAATGGTCGTATAATATGGAAGACATGGGAACATGGGGTGAATTTCTTTAAGAACTTTTGTTGTCAATGGTCGTAAAATTCTATAGTCGGACAATACACATTCAGTTAATTGACTAAAAACAAATGCATCAACATCACTTCCACTTAGGATTATAGTGAAAATCAATCTCAAGCAAATATTAATTACGAAATGATCTCATCAGTTGCTTGCACATCCAAAAAGTAACTTCCAGTTCTCCTTGGATTACAATATGGTAGAATGCATCCTCGTAGTTGTGTTGTGCAACATCACCAAAGGGCAATGCCTCCTAAAAAGGAGGAAGAGGGATCTTACCATTATGAGGCCCTTCATTGCCATTAATGTTGAGAGGAGGAGCCTAAGGCACGCCGTTGCCATTGGAGGAGGGATGTTGTCAGCCATAACTAAAAAAGTGTGAATCAGTAAAGCTCTACTCAAAGAAAAAAGGGAAAAAATAATGAAGTGGAGCCTCACAATCTATGAAACATATAGAATAATATGTGAATTGACCCAGCTAACAAAGTAAGACCCATTTTAACTATAGATTGACTCAACCTTCTTAAAGTGTAGAAAAACATAATAAGGCTCATATTTAGTATGTAATGGATAAAACTAGTAAATCTTGAATACCCATTAGTAAAATATATGTAGTAACCATAACCATTTAGAAAAGCAAGGCGAGCAGGAGCATAAATATCTATAAACAAGTTGGAAAGAGGAATTGCGTGTAGCAAGGGAAGTAGGAAAGGGTTTTTTATGTGATTTAGCAACACAACACAAATGTCAAAAATCAAAAGAAGCATTCTTGGTATTATTGAAGACTTTAGATTGTTTCATGATTTGAGATTCGCTAGGAGTATCAGAGGGCCAAGGCAATTATGCCACGAGAAAAAAAAGAAGAAGTATTCTGATGAGAAACAAAAGTAAAAGACTGAGTACAAGAGGAATTTGGTAAATTAGAATTAATAGAGATAGTAATAGTCATATGAATTGAGGATGACTTGTGTGGTTTGAAAGAAAGCAATTATTAATAGCTTGACTGAACAAAGCACGAGCAATAATTCATCTCAACAAAACAAATTAGAATTGGCGACAGAAATAAAATTCTATAGTTGGATAGCACACATCCAGACTGAAAACAAATGCATCAACATTACTTCCACTTAGGATTATAGTGAAAATTAATCTCAAGTAGATATTGATTACGAAATGATCGCAGCAATTGCTGGCATTGAATTAGAAATGGTAGAACGCAATCCTTGTAGTTGTGTTGTGCAATTAGTTGCATTACCAAGGGCAACGCCTCCTGAAGAAGAGGAAGAGGAATCTGACCGTTTTAAGGCCCTTCATTGCCATTAACGTTGAGAAGAGGAGCGAGTCACGCTGAGAGACGTTGTCAGCCATAACTGGAAAAGTGTGAATGTGAAGCTCTACTCAAAGGAAAAAACAATGAAGTGAAGCTAATAAGGCTCCCTTCTCTAAAGTAGTTTAAATATGCTTAAATTTCATAAAGCATGCATTTATGCTTTGATACCATAAAAAGGGGATGAGGTTCAAAGATAATCCCTTCTGCTAGACTAGAAAAAATTTCCACAAATGATTGGATTCTTTTGCATTCTTATTTTAATAAATAACTTAATGGCATATTTGCTTACATGATGTGAAGTGTGCATTTCTCAACTTGTGGTCTGATACCATATATAATTTATAACTAGGTTGTGTGGCAACACATGAAGAGGAGGAAGAGGAATCTAACCATTCTGAGGCCTTTCATTGCCATTAACATTGAGAGGAGGATCGTTAGCCACGCTGTTGCTATTGTGAGGAGTGACGTTGTCAGCCATAATGTGAATCAGTGAAGCTCTACTAAGAAAAAAGGGGAAAAAATGAAGTAAAGCTAATGAGGCTCCCTTCTGAAGTAGTTTAAATATGTTTACATTATGCATTTCTCAACCTGATATGTGATCTGATACCATACATAAGAGGATGGGGTCAAAACATCCTTTCTACTATATTATATCCTCTTCAGAAAACAAAGACAATTTCTATAAATGATTGAGCTTTACTGATCTTTTGTATTATTATTTTAATAAATAAATTAATGGCACATTTGCTTACATTCTACGAAGTATGCAATTCTCAACTTGTACTCTGATACCATACATAATTTATAACTAGACAATTCTTAAGGGTTTTTTTTTTTAATTTCTAACTTGAAACAACAACTTTTAAATGCCCTTATTCCATATTTCCATACATGAAAACATCCAGCCACTTAACCCAATAAAAAATAACCGCAATTGAGACAACTTGATTCTAAAATCAATTATTAACCTTACATACCCACTTGATTATCACTGATTGGATTGGCTTAATTTATCTATGACGTCAGATGAGACATCCCACTAAAGGTGTATGGGAAATGTGGCTTGCTTGACTTTGAACAATGTCACATCCTCTCTTTAGTCTTTACATGTATCATTTTCTTAATTTTCATTCTTATTTAAAGTTTTTTTTTCAGATTCATATTTGTTATCCAATTAAGCACCTATATTTTATGCCCAGGGTCTCTTTCTTTTCCATCCATGCGTATTTTCTTTTATTTTCGTTTTTTCGTATTCAACGCATATAGATTCTTCCATTTTACTTTTTCAAACCTTTAACTGAATGTTTAACACGTAAGATTAAGGTAAGTGCCACATAATGATAGTAATTAAAAAATAAATATCAGCCGCCGGCTAATATTAATTCGAAAAAAAAGAGCCAGATATAAGTTGATCTTATGCATAAGCGTATCAATTATCATCAATAAAGTTATTTTTAGAAAGAAAACAAAATCGATTGATGAATTATAAAAACATAAAATAATTAATTGCTCAATCGCGTTGATTGATTTGAATTAGCCATAAAGAAATGCACACAATATCTGTTGTGATTATATATAATGATTACACTTAGTTTATGATATATATTATATTGGTTTTCAGTAAAGCATAGTAACACACAACAGAATTTGCTTTGATCATATAGAAAGGTATCTTCTGATGAGTTGCGTTGTTCCTCTCGGAGGCAAGATGAAAGAGGTTGAAGAAAAAAGTGTTGGGTCATAAATGGAAAAGAAGAAGATTGAGAAGTGGAAGAGACCACAGGCAGGTCGAGGAAGTATCAAACTGAGAATATTGGGTGATGTCATTCGTCATTTTCAGGTCTTAGTGAAGAAGATACACCATTCTCAATCACAATGAAACTCTCTTTTTTTAATATTCATCGTCTATGTAATATTACTACTACTTACCCATCTCGTGCCTTAGTTTTATCATGTAAAATTTTCCTTTTCCTTTTCCTGTAGTTGTCATGTAGTTTGCTGTTTGATTACATAATCAACCCATGCAACACTTATAACATACTATAACTTATTTAGCTACAGACATATATTTTTATATAGATTAATATTTTAATAGTTAAATTTTATAAATACATATTATTTTAAATTGATAATCAAGTAACGTATTAAAAAAATAATATAGATAATTGAAGTTGGTATCAAAACACTTATGTTGGTATCATCTGAGGCTATGGTATCAGAGTAATTCTTATTTGTTATTGGGTATCAAGTTGTAGGATTACAGTATGATATCAGACCACATATCATTTTGACACCTGGCATGTTTGAATTCAAGTTAGAAATTAAAAAAAAAAACTTTAAGAATAAGTTAGAAATTGTGTATGGTATCAGAGCATATCGTAATAGAAAAAGAAGTATTCTAATTAGAAACAGAAGTAAAAGATCGAGTACAAGAGAAATTTAGTAAATAAAAAATGATGGAGGTGGTAATAATCATATGAATTGAGAATGACTTGTGTTGTGTGAAAGAAATAAGCTTAGTAATAGCTAACAAGGTAAGTGGGGTCAAATAAGAGCG
>JBAGKO010000011.1:12847335-12858083 GCA_037177275.1 Acacia concinna | reverse complement strand
ACTAATGAATCACCACAACACAAAAATTGAAGAGCCTCCCAAACAGGGAACCAAAAAAGGTGTGATGAATCAAAATCGAGATGGTAGTCCCTTGAGGAAATAGTAAAAGGGAAAATGCAGTTATACATACATATATATATATATATATATATAAACATTTACACTGAAGAACCATAGAAACATAAATAAAAAATATAAATAATAATAGTAGAAAACCTAGGTGGCATACCTCACAGTATTGCTGTTTGATATTGAAGCACATGGAGGAACAGACAGGAACAGAGAAAGCCAAGACCTGATGCTCCTCATTGCAGGAATTAGGCAAAAAGAATCAAAATGAAGGAGCCTCTGGGGAAAAACTAAATATATACAGTAGTCAAAAAGTGAAAAAAGATAGCAAAACCAAAAAAAAAAAAGGAAAAGGAAAAGGAAATATAAGATAAACTGAGCGTGTCTTAAACAGCCTGTCACTCCCTCAAATTGATTTTTTATTAATTTAAATATGTACTGATGATGGATGCGTTATTATTTTTTAAATTGATAGTAGATTGCGTCGAGTGTAAACACACTTATTAATACTCATTCTCTACTTCTCTTTAGTAGCAGCAGCCACAACCACTAGCAGGTTTTTCTTTATATTAAAATAATTTAAACTAATTTGATAAGATTTATCTTGACATTATATACCTTTAATTTATCTTTCAATAATTTGATGTGGGATTTTTTTTTTGCTTTCGCAAGGTATCCCCAGCCCGATAGGTCAAGGACTAATCCTCTACTCATTGTAGGTTCCTCTATGGGAAGGACCGCTGGCCAGAAGATTTTGATGTGAGATTTAATCATTCTAATAAGAACAATTTTTTATTACTCTTTCTTCTATATCCTATATTGTATTTATATTTGTACTAAATCATGATAATGAATTGGTATATCACTTACATCATATCATCAAATATGACAAGAGATGCGTTTATAAGTCTTTCGCTATTCAATTTATTTTTTTTAACCAAGTTTTATGTGTTCATTTTTACTTGTAAGCTATTTCTTCCGTACATATCTCTCTCTATATGTACTTGTATTTAATCAATCTATTACCTTATTTAATTTTCGTGAAACCTAACAATGATTTTCTCTTTTCCTTTTTACTTTTTTGGGGAAAGAGTGATAGGGAAACTAGAAAACTCCAAATCTAATCTACATCATCATCGCACAACTATCTCGTTGATGTTGGCAATATATATATAATAAATCATTTTGCATGAAAGCCTCCGAAGCTTCCTATCGTTGCTATTATTCTTGATAGATACATATCAATAATTAATTTCAAATTAAAAAACACGTCGTTCATTATCATTAAGTCTCAGAAGCAATCCACATCTCGGGTCCTTAAAAAAACAAGAAGAAGCAATCCACATCAATCTAAAAAGACTGCATTAATCACCACCACCATAATCCATTTCATCTTTCTTGCTTTATATAATTTTATAGCAAAAAAGATGACATAGAAGGGTAATACTTAGTTTAAGTTGTAATATTAAGTAATTAAACAATACTACTAATTAATGTACATTGGCTTTAGTAAAAGCGGTTTTGACTAGTTAAATACGAGACCTTAAATCCAGATTAGAGCTGCCACCAATTAAGTTCAGCAATATCCGAATCTCACACAATCAGACAATCATATATACTAGTAAGGTATAATTATATTTTCTCAACTTATTAAAATTATCACCTCTACGTGATTTTTATATGTATCATCATGATATTCTTTGACTGTTATATTTTTCGGTTCCATTCATCACAAAAAGACAATATTGCTGCGTAGAGGGTCACTCTGTAGAATTAAAAAGTGAATGGGTATATATGTAGTAAAGAAGGCTCCAATGTGATTCAAGATTTGTGAATATGACCCTCCAATTGGCCTACGTGTTACTGCAATTTCTACTTCACATGTCAATTCCATATGTGGAGAGGGATTACTATATTTTCAAGTCGGTTATGGTCCAATCTTAGCCTAAAAGCTTATACGAATATCCTCGGCATATGTTTGGAGTTGTTGGTTTGGATTAATATGCCCTGGAGGTATTGGGAAAAAAAACACAGAGAGCAAGTCAGCACTGACTATTAGATATGTTAATGGTTGTCTGGGCGACTTATTAGGTCTTTACACACACACACACAATTTCAAGACGATATTTGTTTCCAAAAAAAAAAATCAGATGCTTACAACTCTTGCATGAAAACTTTCTTGACAAAATTAAACCTTAATTAACAATAAGTTGTTGATTGAGGTAGTAAGTTGGCTCACATGGTAAATTCCAAAAAGCATACTTATTGTGAGATGCAAAGACCTTTTACCCTTTAAATTTCGAAAGATGGAACTCTTAATCAAGTAATAAAAGTAACCCTTAAATATTTTCAAATTTCCAAAACATCTCTCATTATTATCCGTTCAAAAATTTCAACTGGTAATTTGGAAAAGCATATTACATATGACAAAAGAGGATAATAATCTCCAATGTAAAAATAATAAAATGGCAGTGCTAACCTATTCATTTAATATTTATTTATTCTTTATGACATATTTCCCTTAGATTTCATATAACAGATCATCACTCGCAACTAATTATTTATTATTCCAAACCCTAGATACGCACCTTTCATCTTTTCAACTATTGTCACAAAAGTATATAATTATATATTAGACATACATTTCACCCCTCCACAACACAAAAGTTTCTTTTGTCTCATATTCATTCAAATACAATGTCCACATCTCCAATTTTGACAGTCTTTTTTATATTTCGTCAGTGGGCACTCCAAATTTTTATTCGATCTTTATATTGCATTTCTTCTATTGCAAATGATACTATTCAATTGTCGTCATACGAAATTACAAAAATAAGGGGTTAACAGCCACCTTGCAAAGAACGCACGGCTTTCTTCATGTTTTCCCCCAAATATGGGAAAAATAAATTTGTCAGGTTCTATAGTTTTACCAGATTTTAAGTTAGGTCTTTATAGTTTTTTTCTTTCAATGAAATTAATCATTTGGTGCTTATAATTTACCTCTATTTTTTGAGGAAAAGATGGTTATTCTAATGTTGAGTTTCCTATTGATGGAGAAAAATTCTCATTGATAAAATAAAATCAATTCATTGACAGTCAATTCTACTTATAATATTCATTGGATACGGCATTTTTTTACCCAAAAAAAGCATTGATAAATATTATACACATTAAGGTAGTTATTAGAATGCACATAATTAGAGAGTGTATTTTAAAGAAATAAACATACATTTATTACAAATAACTTGTTCAACAAATTTTCTTAATATCCACATATTATTTATCTAATTCTTATGTTAAGTATGGGGTACGAAACTATAGGTGTTAAAAAAAATAAGAATTGTGTTATATATACACCAAACGACACACACAGAAAGTAAACATTATACAACATATATAACACCAACGACAAAACCAAATTAAGTGACTCTTTATAATATCGTATGCTAGATCCTATATCTTTTAGTTACATTAGTCCTTGCGCCGTCTCTAATATGTTCAGGATATATATATATCCATGTGTGTGTGTGTGGCTGTATCTTGTTGTGCTGATTGTTTGGGTCACTGTTATTGGAACTTTTGGGACCCCTATATAACCCAATACCTAATGTAGTGTAAAATTCAAACACATATCTGTCACTCTATTTGGAGAGATACACTACTACTCCACACAATAATAAGATTAAATTTATTCCCTTTGTCTTTGAATAAACACGTGTACCCTATGTTTAGATGGAGAGAAAAGTTGAAAAAAGGGAAAAAAAAAATGTATGTTAGATTTGAAAACTTCTATAAATAGTAAAGAAGTTTATTATTTTAGGAATTTTCTCTTCTAGCTTTTTTTTCTCCTAATTTTCTCTGTATCCAAATATAAAAGTAAAATTAAATCATCACTTTGGTGAAGCAATTATATTATCTTGACTTGAGTGTTATTGATACAATCTGTACTAAAAAGTCTTCATTGTATTTTATAGGAAATTTGTGTGTCAGCCTAACTTACTCTCAATAAGATAGAAATAAGTTTTTTGGGGGGTTTTACAAAAAAGTATCGTTCACGTCTTGAAAACTTCATATACAATATTTTGCTCCATCTCATCCATTCCCACCAACAAAGCAGCCATATCCCAATAAAATACCAACCCAATGATATAAGAACGTACCTAACAGGTTAATAGGTAACCTACACAATTCATCAATCACATCCCATACAATTTTTTTATCCAATGTTCTATTTTCCAATAATATTTGAGGAAAAGATGGTTATTCTAATGTCAAGTTCCCTTTTGGAGAAAAATTCTCCTTGCTAAAATAGAATTAACATAGCACGGCATTCCTTAAAAGAATACTGTAATACTCAATTCACCCTTTGCAACTTCAAAAAATATGTCTTCATTTTAATTTTAACATACATAAAGTTTTTTTAAAATAATATTTCAAATAAACAAAAGTAGAGTAAATAAAAATAAAAGTAATAAGTAAAATATTTGTTGCAAGAGAGGCTAAAAGTAATTCATGAGATAAATAAATTTCGATACGTTCATATGGGAAGAAAAATTTGAAAAACAGGCATACAGGACATCAAACGTAAAAACAATCAGCATGGAAGTCTTCCTCAACCTTTTTCTTTGGCATATATCATACATCTATCTATTTTACATTCTTTACAGAAGATTATCACACTTACGAAAATGCTAAGGAAACTTAAATAGTAAAATTATACTCCTTATTATTTCTATAAGCTAAGGTAATTGCAGAAAGGTTTTGTTTTCTCTTGGTCTTTAATAAGGCACGAAAGAAATTATTTTTATTTTTTTTTCTTGTTAGTTCAAACTTCTCTATTTATAGATCTCAAGTAAGACAATAAATACAAAGTGGGTCAAAAGAAATTCAATCTTTTTATACTTTTAAGTGCTTGTTTGGTAATAACACAAAAAGCATTTTTTTTAAGTTATCTTCTGTAAGCCCATAAAATCACACATTTTTACTTCAAACTTCGTAATATTACTTCTAAAAAGCTAAAATAAAATAAGACTAAATGATGTAAAAGTTCACTAGTAAAATCTTCCCTCTGAACTCTTCTGTCTTCAGTCCTTGTGTGGTAATAATTCTGGTCTACTCTGCGCTGTCATATTCCGTTAGATTTAGTCTTAACAACACGTGACTGCTGTTTACTACTTCAGAGTTTGAAGGTATAATAATAAAGGGCATGCACATGAGGAAGAAGGCGACATAAGAGAGTTATGTAAAATAGGAATACATTAATTCTACTTTTCTCTTCAGATTTTCAGCAATTCCAATACAGTGTGTATGTAGTATATAGTAAGCCACTGTGAATCAGGTAAGGACACGTGTACTATAAAAGACATTCAAGAATAACCTATTAGCTATTAGTAGGATTTAGGGCTAGCTGTACAATGAGAGAATGCCCATTTATTTATGAGATTACCTTCTTAACCAGTCACGTGCCTGAGAGTGTGTTGATCTGGAGGGACTGAGGGAGGACTTTTCTGATGAGACTGATTTATTAATGCTAAGTTAACATACTGAGATTGGTTTGATTACCGCAATAAAATTTAATGAACAAAAAATTAGACTGGACCGGCCGGTTTGACCGATCCAACCGGGAACCGGCCCATGGTCCGGTCTGGTTGCTTAAAAAATCGGCCAACAATTCAACCTAGTCAACGATCGGTCGGATTGGCCGCTCCGGTTTTTATTAAAAAAAAAGAATACTTCTCATTTATTTATAAAACTAAACGAGAATTCACGGAAACAAAAAGTATTTTTTTTTAAAGTATCTCTCCCTTTTTCAAAAGCTCCGGGGGCAGCGTAAGGGACCGTCGTAACTAACTCTATGTAGCATGTTACACTGCTTAAGCCTAATAATTCATACAAAATAGTGATTTATCAGCTTATCGCTTGGGTATTTAGTAATAACATCTAAATTATAAACCTTGACATTCACTATAAACCCTAACGTTGTTGTCTTGTGATGTTTAGCCGTTTCGTAGGTCAGCCTTATAATACAAAGACCTGGATTCCATTTCCATTGGCAGTGCTGGGAAGACGGTTGACGTCGGTACCAAGTGAGCATTCAGCCGCCGTGTGTGGTCCGTAATGGGAGGGATTTTGCCAGATCATATAGTTGACTGTTACGTTGTCGATAGTGTCATGTATGTATGTTATGGCCGTCGAATGATGCTGCTCCTCGCACACCAACGTGTTTGGCCATCTTGATGGATTTAACGTCTGATTAGAAGCTCGTGAGTGAATTTGAGTTGATATGGGAAGAACTTTCCCTAACATAAAACTTGTAACTTGTTAAGAGAGAGAGGATAATTTGGGGTTTTTTCGTATAGAGAGAGGAGTCTCTCAAAGTCCCCAAGTGGGTAGGTAATCTCCCAAATGGTAGATTTGTGATAATTCAAGTGGGTTGCATGCAATACTTAGATTTTTTATAATTTTTCCATGATATTGCTCTAATTACTCTGGTTAACAAAACTCATCATGGAGAAAATTAAGGTTTTAAGGTTTCACTCTGCATTAAAGATCGTCAAAGCTTAGGATTCCATGCCCGCATTTGTTGTAGGTCAGAGTGGGGTGTTCACTGAAAGAGTTGGCACTAGATCCTTGGTACTTCATTGCCATTAAAGCAAGCAGCAATCCTGTCAAGTAGGCATAAATGGTGTGAAGCAAAGCAATAAAATCTTTCTCAGGCAGCCTTCAATGAATAATCAATAAATATTATAAACAAAAAGTAAATTTAAAAAAAAAATAGGGATGAAACTACAAATCTGTCCTAAAGTAATCCACAGGAGTGCCAGATAATATAAGCTTTCTTTGGATGCAGATCTTTCGATGCGAAAGTACGCATAAGGTAAAATGGTGCAAAAATACTTAGCCGTCATTTCAACTAACATTGACTTTTTAACAAATATGATAACCAAAAAACGATGCAAAAATACACTTGAAATTTCTAGCAGCTATGACATTTTTTGCACAATTTTACAAACTTCGTCTATATTTTTGCATCATTTTTTTTACTAGCAAGACTTAACCGTTGTGACCTTTTCCACCATTTCAAAAACTCCATACTTTTTGCTCTCTGAGAAAGTCTATGGTATTTGGTGCTCCATGCAGAATATTTCATGAGTAAATTTGCACATAAACCCTTTAAATCATACAAAAAAAACTATATATATAAAGTTAATAATATAATTAACCTGCTGGGTGGTGCATCATGATTATAAGCTCATAAAACATCGCTGGGTGATGTGGAGATATCAGCAGGCACAGAGATGATGAGTATAAAGATTGAGATGAAACTCCTCAACACACAAGTTAAAACTTGAGTCAAAGAGAGGAGGCGACCAGAGAGGGAACCGAAAATGGTGTGATGAGTCAAATAATCTGAATTGGAAGCCCTACACAGTAGTAGATAGAAGGAACAACAACGAAGTTAAAAAAGAATTTAGACTGATAGATGAAGCATATAAGAAACATAAATGAAGAGAGTAGATCAATGATAGTAAAAAAAACAAACATGGAGCTGCTCATTGTAGAAAATGTTGAGCCTCCACACGTATGTGGTCACACAATTGTCGGCAAAAAACCAAAAGAACCAGAAAAAATAGGATACATATAGGCACAGAACGAAAAGCGCATGCTCACATGATCGGCGACCATGAAGGCAATGAATTATATTTAATATGGCAGAGAAGACATGTCAAATCAAGAGAAATGCATGAGAGAGAAACATGCATGGAAGAAAAACACAGGATGTTCAAGTTTAAAAATTTCTCACCTAATCAGGAGCTTCAGCAGGTTGCAGCAGGTCTTGGCTTCGTGGAACTACATCTTTCAAAATAACTCATATTTAGATCAAAATGCTCTTTACTTGGAAACATAAAGTCAGCACCTTAACCCTTAAAACAATGAAACATTTTTGGAGGCATTCTTGGACATATGACAATCTGTGTAAGTACTCTGGCCCAGTTTTTCTCCCGGAGGGAACCCCTGCATGCTCCGAATCCCTATGAAAATTGAGCATATATAATCTTTTATATTTCAAGTGTGAAAATAAATTTATTTGACATCATATATTAAACACAAATAACCTTACGTTAAACTTCCGGTAAAGATGGAATTTGCCGTCAAACTTTGTTGGAAAAAAAATCTTAAAACAAAGATATTACCAAAATAATTATAAAAATATAATATTCCAATTTTTTCTTATTATAATGCCAACTTGTTTTAGATTATAACGCAATAAAAATAAAAATAGAATAATAATATATTGAGGATAAAAAGCTATACATATACATATATATATAGTGTTCTGAATTGAAATTAATATTATTATTTTTTTCTATGATACTCTTCATATGCAGTATACTTACATATTTTGATCCTTCGATTTTCAGTTTCTTCAGTTGCACTTAGAACCAGCTAGCAGCAATACTCTCCCCCCTAGTGGTAATGGGCCGGTCCATCGCACAAAATTTGAGAGTTGATAATAGCCAGCAGCGAAATGTGTCTGAAATATTACATGCAGTTCTAAATATAATATTCAATTCAATTGACTTCTTTAAAAAATATTAAGTTAATTAAATTACTTTACAGCCTTTGAATATTTCATTTTTTTAAAACTATTTAATTTAACTAATAAGCTTATATGTAATATAATGATATACTATATTTAATATGATTAAGTATTTTATTTACCTTTCTTAATATCTCTAAAAAAGAATAAACTGTATCTTATATTTAGAAATGGAGGAAGTATGTTTTTCCCTGTACACTGTCATCATAAGTAGGTGTTTTGTTAAATCCCATTTGTTGATTCTTTGCTGCCACATTATCATTTGCTCATCTGGTTTGAGACCGAAAGTGAGGGAAAAAATGTATATTCAATCTTCAATGAATAATGTCTGTACATTTATACAATCAGCAAAATGAAAATCACTTGCTACAACATGTAACTAACTTAAAATGTTTCTAGATAACAAGATACAATTAACAAATCAACAAATTAGTATATCATAACAAATATAACAAATGTGGTTATTTATGTTACACCTATTACCCCCGCAAGCTGGAGCATGTATATTTGTCATGCCAAGCTTGGATATTAGCTCATGAAAACGTGCAGGATGTAGGGGCTTGGTGAAGACATCAGCCAGCTGATCAGTAGTGTGAACCGGCAAGAGATGAATGAGTTTGGATTGAACCTTCTCCTGAACAATGTGACAGTCAAGATCAATGTGCTTGGTGCACTCATGAAATGATGGATTAGAGGCTATATGAATTGCGGATTGACTGTCACAGTACATCAATGCCAGATCAATGTGACAAATGTGGAAATCATTTAGAAGATAGACAAGCCATTGCACCTCACATGTCGTGGAAGCAAGAGCACGGTATTCAGCTTCAGAAGAGGACTTGGAAATAGTAGCATGTTTCTTTGATTTCCAAGAAATAAGAGAAGAGCCAAGGAAGATGGCAAACCTAGTAACTGACCGGCGAGAATCAAGGCAAGTAGCCCAATCAGAATCATTGAAGCAACACAGTCTTAAATCTGATGCAGAAGATAGAAAAATACCTGCACCTGGAGAAGACTTAAAATTCCGGAGGACGCAGTGAGCAGCTTGAAGATGAATATCAGTAGGAGCGAAGATGAATTGACTCAATTGCTGTGTAGCATAGCTAAGATCAGGACGTGTGGTGACAAGATACTGAAGTCTGCCAATAAGTGTCCTATATTGTGTAGGATCCGATACAGGGTTACCCTTGTTAAAGGAGAGTTTAAGATGAGGGTCCATGGGGCATGCAACAGGCTTAGAAGCCAAAAATCCAGTATCCTCAAGCAACTCAAGGGCAAACTAACATTGAGACAGAAAAATGCCATCTTTAGAGCGAGCTAACTCCAATCCCAAAAAATAACGAAGATTACCAAGATGTTTGATAGTAAAGGCAGCATTTGACAAGATTAATTTCAGTCATATAATTTCCAGCCAACACAACATCATCAACATAGACAAGAATCACAGTAAAAGAAGCATCAGTAGCCTTGAAAAATAAAGAATGATCAGATTTAGACATATGATACCCATAAGATAAAAGAGCCGAAGATAACTTGGAGTACCATTGGCGACTTGCTTGTTTGAGTCCATAGAGGGATTTTTGAAGCTTAAAAACCAAGTTGGGCTTGGGAGAGACAAACTCTTGAGGAAGAGCCATATAAACCTCCTCATGTAAATCACCATGAAGAAATGCATTGTTGACATCTAATTGTTGAAGATGTCATTTCTTTGCAGCAGCAGTAGAGAGGAGAAGCCAAAGAGTGGTCATCTTTGCCACGAGGGAGAAGGTATCAAAAAAATCTAAGCCCTCAATTTGAGTAAAGCCTTTAGCAACAAGTTGGGCTTTGTGTCTTGCAATAGTACCATCAGCCTTAAACTTGGTACAAAAGACCATTTACAACCAATGGCATGCTTCCCTTGAGGTAATTCAGTTAAAGTCCAGGTCTAGTTTTGTTCAAGAGTAGATATTTCAGCTGCCATAGCATCTCTCCATATAGAAAATTTGACAGCTTGATTATAGGTTTTAGGATCAGGGGAAGTAGAAACAGCAAGCAAAAAATGATTGTAAGCAGGGGTTAAGGAAGAATAAGATAAAAC
>JBAGKO010000011.1:12798556-12808946 GCA_037177275.1 Acacia concinna | reverse complement strand
AATAGTAATTATGTTTTGTTGGGTGCAAAAATAGTAACAAACATTTAAAAGTTGTGCAAATTTAGAAACTGCCGTTAACTACGTTGAACGTTCATTTTTTACACTCAAGTAGTAAGTAGGCCCCACTTAATGGATGTTAAGGGTAATTAACAGAATTCCTAAATTTGCACCACTTTTAAATGTTTGTTACTATTTTTGCATCAAACAAAACATAATTATTATTTTTGCTCCTAGCGCAATTCTTTATACCTATTTTTGTACCTTTACTCTTTATTTATTTGATAATTGCATTTTTTATAATTAAATAGGTTTAAATTTTGACTTATAGTAGAAAAAATCTATATTTATATTAAATCTCTTTGATTTATTTTATATATTTGCCCCCAAAATTTAATTTTCAGGATTAAAAAATAATATATGTACAAAATTTATTTATATATATATTATTTTATAAATAATAAATTAAAAAACCAGTTAATTCGATTATTAACTGAACTGAACCGAACCGAAATATTTCAGTTTTTTCAATGTTAGCTATTTTGGTTATTCGATTTCGGTTCGGTTTGTCAAAATGCTTCTATTCGGTTTTCACCGAAAACCGAATGCTCACCCCTAATCACAAGCCTTGAAAACACGGTAAGAGTAACGTCAATCTGTGGATGACAGTGAAGAATAAATTTAAAGCTTAAGTGTGTGTTTATAATGACTTATAAGTTATTTATTGCAGAATATGGAATAAGTATATGAGAGGGTGTTTCTCGTATTACGTAATAAGTCATTTATAAGTGATTTATTTTTCACTCCCAAACAAGCTCTAAACCTTACAAGCAAAACCGTTTTGACAAGAAGAGACGACAAACACGAAACTGAGAAGGGAAGAGACTTCATATGCTTCTTTAATTTTTAAGTTATTTTAAAAAAAATAGTGAAGAACACTGTTTGGTGCCTCAGCCAGATCAAATTAGGGCCTAACTAGCTGGTTTCTAAGCTAAATTGGTCGTTCCGGTATAGGTTTAATAACATTGGTTTTTATTATTGTCATTTGCCTTTCTCTTGCCCTTGTTGTATTTGACTATTATGGCAGAAGAAGAAGAAGAAGCTGAGTTTATCAAATCATGTCAACTTACTTTAAACTCGTGTTAGCAAAAAGATTAAAAAGGTCAAACTAATTACTCCTCTAGTCCACAAGAAGCGTGTCTAGCTGATTCACGGGAAGAAGTACCAATTAATTTATTAAAAATGTTCTAATTAAAACTTGTTTTTTTGTTTTTACCTTTATTAAAATATATGTTTAAAATTTTATGATGTAACAACTTAAAAATGGGCATTAATTAAATAGATAAGATTGAAAATACGTATTAATTATTTTATAAGTAATTTACTAGTATATTTTAGACAACGTTGTTATTCTAAAAATGTCCTATGTTGCGGGAGAAAGTATAAAACCAATTCATTTATAATTTGTAAAATAATAAATTTAAATTTATAAATTATAATTTTTTTTTAAATATGGGAATGACCTCGTGCTTCCCTAAGCGTGATGGTATATGATACCGAGGGTTATTCTTACCTCTCTTTGGCGCCAACATATGATATTGATACCGAGGGTCTCCGGTACATTAAATGCTGTGATGATTGATGAAGGCTCAGTGGCTTAATGCAGATAATTGAAAGGGAAAATTTCAAAAAAAAGATAAATAAAATAAAAAAATCTCAATTTAGTATAGTGAAACCGAAAAATTTTAAATTAATCTTTTTGTATTTTTTTTGTATAATTACAAAAATGTTACTGAATTTTTAACAACAAAAGTATCATAATTTACAACAAGAGTATCTCAATTAACAACATCAGTACAAACAACTCACAGCGTAAATACATAATACCCAAATATTTCTGGTGTTATTAATTTAGATAATCGTGTTATGAATTAAAATACTCGTGTTGTTAAAAATCCAGTGACACTTTTGTAATTACGCAAAAAAAGAGTATAAAAAGACTTATTTGAGATTTCATAATTTCGCTATACTGAATTAGGATTTCTCTACTTCCCTTGTCTTTTTTTGAAATTTTTCCTAGTAGGAACACCTGTAGTTAATTTATTTATGATTAAAATACAATAAGGTATGGAGTTTACTCATGAATTGCAGTTTAAAAGATTGGGAAATTGACATTTAAATACCATTTAAAATTACAAAATTCAAATTAGTCTATTAATATTTCAAAAGGACACCAAGGTACCATGGACCAAATTGGGTTTTTTAATTTTTTGGAGTGAAAAGTGATCCGGAAACTAGCGAATTCCATTACTATTATTGCAAATCTCATTACTCAACTTGTGAAAAATCCCCTATCTTTTTTATTTTTCAAATTTGCTGAAGTGAAAAGTTATTCACAAACTAGTAAATTCTATTATTATTATCGCAAATCTCATTACTCAACTTGTGAAAATTGACTTTCTCCTCTATCACAGGCACATTCATCGCTCCCCTATCACTATGCGTCAATCAATGTCAATATCAGTGTCAAATGAACAATGTTGTCAAATGGGAGAGAAAAACATATATAAAAAAAGTATAACGAAATTCATTACTCTTATAGCGAAATCATGTTACTATTCACATCAGAAAATTTGAAAAACTCAATTTAGTCAATGTCTTTTTGAAATGTTAAAAGGCCAATTTAAATTTTACAAATTCACATAATATTTAAATAAAATTCTCTCTAAAAATTCGAATGACAAAGAACATCCAAAAAAAACTAACTGACCAAGCGTTTTTGTCAAAAAAGTTATTTGATTTGAAACAATTATATTAAACATGCTTGATTCTATTTACAGGGGAGGGGGAACGATTTTTTTTAAAAAATATATTCATGAGTTACGTGATTGTGTTTTTTATATTAATGTAAACTTTTTTCTCTAGATATTAATTTACAATTTTACTGTATATAACTATATTTATTATTGTATTAACTTTAAACTTTTGAATAGAATGCATACTAAATAAATGTAGAATTGAAAAGTTGTTAAATTTTTAAATAAAGTAATGAAAAATTTACTTTATAAACAAAAGTACTCTATTTAATTTTAATTATATGGCATCAACTATAAATACTCACAGTTCAATAAAAACTATTAAAGCATATAATTTATCTTAAAATTTAAGTGATTTTAAAGATTGCCCTTACTAGCTACCCTAAAATTAAATATCATACTCCTCTATTGAGATATAAGAAAAAATTTGGTTTTTTTTTTTTTTTGCTTACGCAAGGTATCCCCCAGCCCGGTAGGCCAAGGACTAATCCTTATAAGGCAGTGAAAGAAAACTTTAATATAAATGTACAATTTTACCCTTCATCTGTTATTATATTAATTTTATTTTCAGAGTACAATATATGAGATATTAAATATGGATAAAGTTGAAAAGTTATTGAGTTTTATGAAGGGTTAAGATGTAAAAATGCCTATATAAATATTCAAAAAGAGCATATGGTATCTTTAACATTTTTACGTGCAAAAATGCTTATCAACATTCAAAAAAGGGGTAAAAATGTCATCCTCATTAATTGTTCCATAGACATTTTTGTCTCATTTTTTATGGATATTTTTGCATTAAAAAATGTAAAAGGCATCATGCGCCTTTTTTTTTAATATTTACATGGATATTTTTACACTTGACCCTTTTATGAAACAATTAAATGAGTTTGAGGTTTTCTTAATTTTTGTGAAAAATATTAAAAGTGTATTGTACAGGTATATAAAACCAGATGAGTATATTAGTGATCACTCTCTCTCTCTCTCTCACCACTCTTATTAAATATGGACAAAACATAACAAAAAATACATTTAATGCTTCTTAAAAGCCTTATAAGTGCTTCATAAAAAAGGACTAAGGGTGTTTAAGTGTCTTAAGGTGATAAGGATTCAATGGATTATCACTATAAAATTAAGTGCCTCTTTGAATCAGCATCAAAAAAGCACTTGAAAACTCACCTCACTAACTTGTTTCATGCAGAAAGCACTTGAAAACTCACCTCACTAACCTGTTTCATGCATAATAAATAGAGTTAAGGGGCTTAAATACTCTTAAAGTTTTAAAAAATTGACAATTATACCCCTTCGTTGATAAGGCCAATGATCAACATCTATTGACCGTTTCATGTAAAGTTGGCATGCATATTAAGCATCTTTCTTCTTCTACATGATATTTTTTTTAAAGGAAAAAAGTTAATGAAAAGGAAAGAATCCCTTAATCCCCCCTCTCCCTAACTCAATCAATCACCCATCTAACAATAATCAACCTCTTATTCGATCTTCATCTTTTTTAACTCTAGATTTTTAGTAGTAATTTTTTTTTTATTTTTAAAACAAACCTCTCCCTTACTTGATTGCTCTCCCTCCCTCTTTCACCCAGATTGCTTTGCACTCCCTTTGCTTTATCTTCCTTACTCATGTGCTCATATTGGTATCAAAGGAGGGGATTGAGAAGCTAAAAATAGTGGTGAGATCGTGGATGAGCTAAGATTGTTGTTGTCGCCGATTAGTTGCCTACCATGATGACGATGTCCTCTACACCCTCACTGAGATAACAACATCCTTCGTTAATCTATCTTTTCACTGCCACTTCTTAGTTGTTGCAAGAAACCACCTACATTCATCATTTTCTGACCATTGCTATCGTTGTTGCCTAGCTTTACATGCTCTAAACCTACCTTGTTTTTTGCACTAGCTGTCTTGGGGGGTAATCCATCACTCATCTAGAAAAAGAGGTATGATTTGTGAAATTCCTCTTGTTCCCTATATGGGTATCTGAAGATTTGATATAGCTTGTGAAATTGTTGCGTGGGTATGACTTGAAGATTCTTTGCAGTCTATTGATTTTTAAAGAGAGCGGTGATGAGATTAAATTATTGAGTGAAAGAGAATGCGACGAAGGTGGTGAAGTTCATTGATTTTCCAGATCTAGAAAGGATTGAAGTTTTGGTTGATGTTCAGAACGTTGCATCTCAGAGCTATGGAGAAGGTTGGATTTTTAAGAGGGAAGGAATTCTCAATAAACTATTGTGCTTTTTGTTGGTGATTATTTAAGGAGATGGAACGGATTTATTGGTTTTGATTCTTTTCATCTGTACATTTTTTCCATTTCCCATACTTAAACAAGCAAATCTAAGAAGGGATGGGGTTTTTGTTTTGGGTATATAGAAGGGGATGACAATTTTCTAGGTTTGCCTTTTGGGTGATGGATTGAGGAGAGAGAGAGAGAGAGGGGGAGGGAGGGATTAGGGGATTTTTTTTCATCAAGTTTTTTCTAAAAAAAATATTATGCGAAAGAAGAAAGGTGAGGTGGATGCTTGGCAGGGATATCAATTTTACATTAAATCGTTGGCCTTGTTAATAAAGGGGTATAATTGCCTCATTTTTAAAATTTTCAAAATAGAATTATCCCCTTAAAAACTTCTAAGTATTTAGTGTCCATATAAAAAAACTTCTAAAGTATTTAAGCCTCTTAACCCTACTAAATAATCATCAAAATCAGGCACTAAGTATTTGATTCACCTTTCACATCCACAAGTTGGGAGCATCAATTTGTACTCTTTTAAATTAAAACTAGTCTATCCAAACTGTTGTTGATATTATTATTATTATTATTATTATTTGTTTTTAATTAGATGTAGAACCTAAAATAAATAAATCATACAAATAGTCAATTTTCCAAACAAAATTATTAACATAAACAAAAAATTAGAAATTTAGGCTATTATAAGTTTAAAATTAGATTTAAAGTTCAACTACTGAAATTTGACAATGATAATTGATGAACAATACTGCACTCCTGATAAGAAACCAAACCCATGTGTGATTTAGGTTTAACATGTTGAGATGTAGGATACAGATACTATAATCTCTATATTTATATATTTTTACTCCACTCAATAAATGCAGATTCTTTCTCTACCAGGTCAAGTATTAAGTGGCTGAGAAGCCACTGAGTTTATTTATCTTCACATGAGTATGAAAAAAGAACCAAGAATCCATTATTAAGGCTATTAATGCCTTAATGGTGTTGAATTAATGGAAATTATTGGATAATGATAAAAAGTAACGGCAGACATGGAGGTTTATCAAGGGTTTGCTTTAGCTACAATTTCATCGCCACTTTCTTTCACTTCACAGCGAGTCCCACTGTACTTCTTCCTCCTCCTCTCTCTCTCTCTCCCCCCTCTCTCTACTCATTTTGTCTTCCACTGGCCTTCTTCCTCTATCATGCTCTCACCCTTTATTCTTCTACAAATCTTCCCCTTTCAGAAACCATGACTATTCCTTCCAAAACCCACCGTCTCTCCAGCTGCCACCGCCATCCCGCCAACACCGTCACCGGCTTCTGCGCCTCCTGTCTCCGCGAACGCCTCGCCGGGATTGAGTCCTCTGCTGGCCATGACTACTCTGAGCAACAGGTTCAGCTGGCACCTAGGCTCCGTCGCACCAAATCTTGCTGCGGCAGCGGCCAGCTGGCCTCTGCCTCCGCCATTTCGGAGCCTCGTCGGAGGTCCTGTGAGGTTCGGGCACGGAGCACGCTGTGGGATCTCTTTAATCTTGATAACGAGAAGAAGGGTCTGAATCGGAAGTTTGAGGTGGAACTGGGAAGCCTGACTTGTGAAATACGGGAGGAAGAGCAGAGTGAGGATGTGAATGAAGTAGTTAGGGTTTGTGGGGATAGTTTTGATGGTGTTATGGATGGAGGAGATGGAATTGATGACGAAGAGGAGACGAAGACGATGAAGGAGTTTATAGATCTTGAATTGCAGGGTGGGAAGAATGCAGGGAGAGATTTTAGAGACATCGCAGGGAGTTTCTGGGAGGTAGCTTCGGCCTTTAGCAAGAAACTGAGGAAATGGAGGCGAAAGCAGAAGATGAAGAAACATGGTGGCTCTGATCATAATGCCGGTGTTGGCTTGACAGGGCTGAAGGTTGAGAAGCCGAGAAACATAAGAATGAGGGAGACTCAATCTGAGGTTGGGGAATATGGGTTAGGAAGAAGATCTTGTGATACTGACCCAAGGTTATCACTTGACGCAGGTAGAATGTCTCTGGATGATTCTCGGATTTCGCTTGATGTGCCTCGAGCTTCTTGGGACGGATATTTAATAGGGAAGGCATGTCCTAGGCTTTCACCAATGATATCAGTTTTGGAGGATACAAATGTTTCTGTTAATGTGATCGAAAATAGAGTTTCAAGTGAAGAGAAAGTGAATCTGGATGGTTCTGGAGAGTCAAATCCTGGTGGATCAGCTCAGACCAAAGATTACTATTCGGATTCTTTGTCATGGCAACAGCGGAGAAGGAGTTTTGAAAGATCAAGCTCTCATAGGAAACCAGCCATACCTGAGGTTGATGAATTAAAACTGATATCTAATGCCAAAGTATCTCCTGCTACTACAGAGTTATTCTACGGGGCAAAGTTGCTGATCACAGAGAAAGAACTGATGGATAGGGGTTTGAAATCTTCAAATAATGTTCAAGCTGATTCTGTACAGGGATCTACATCTGAGGATGCTTCTGAGGTTGCTGCTGGAGTTAGCCAAAAGGGCCTCAAGAAGCTCCCAAACTGGCGCAAGATGTGGAATAAGTTGGGCATAGTACAGAAGAAGAAGGAGATTAAGTTAGAAGAAGAGTATGGCGCTGGAGATGTGGTTAATAGGCCAGTCACAGATTCTTGGCAAAAGTTGAGGAGGGTAGTTAATGGACAGGCAAGTGAATCAGTTAGTCAAAAGCTTATTCGAAGCTATAGTGTTAGCTGTAGAAACCCTGGTAGAACGGCCAGTTTAGTCAATAGCTTGGGGGTTCCTGAGAACAAAAGCAATGTTTTGAATGGAAGGCAAGACTTTATGCTTCAGAGGAACCGGAGTGCTAGGTATTCGCCAAGTAGTGCTGAAGCCGGCTTATTGAGGTTCTACTTGACGCCATTGAAGGGCTATAGGCGAAGCAAATCTGTAAAGAGTAGCATAAAGGATTTGCACCCAACAACCAGAAGTGTCTTGTGAAGCTTAGTTAACTTTTGCAAGTATCTCTGGCTGTAAAAGCATATATGTTGTAATTGTCGTTGTTCATGAGATAAAGTACAATTACATAACATTGTTAGATTTTAATGACAAAATTTCTTATGATATTAGTGGAAGAAATAAAGTATTTTTTCCATAGAGTTATTGGCATAGGAAATATCATCTTGTGGCAAACACTTAATGTAATCACCTGACATGTATTAGTAGCAGAGATTTTCCCATGGTTTAATCTTTTGTAGTGATGTGCTGTGTCAAGCTTTTCAACATTTCTAGTCATGCATTACAAGATGTAGTTTATTGCCACTAGATCTAGTAAGAAAGATTCAGCTTAGTGCTTTCATGCGTGTGAGGGATATATTAGAGGGTAAGCTAGTTTCCAGCTTCTGGTTCAACTCCACCTTTTGTTATATCTGGTTGAAATTGAGAGACTAACATTTTTCCTTAAATCTGTAACTTCTCTTGTTATTTTGAATATAAGATTTTTTACTAGATAAAAACTATGTTGTAAGTCCTGTTTATTCTTGAACTAAAAGAAATGTTACGGGCAGTTCTTGTAAGTCACGTTTAATGAGAAATCTAGGGTATCTGTTCAACTAGAAACTGTTTTTCCATGTATTGCATAGAATCTAAAGTGAGCCACAATGTTAATGGCTTATGAATCATATGGTTTGATAGATATTGAATATTTGATTAACCAGGGCAGAATGTTTCTGATGTTTCATTGTCATTGATTAAGGTCTGTTTGGTTTCACTTCTGAAATCTAAGTTTGCGCAAGTCGAGACAAAACTTCTCTCATATACTTACCTCAGAATCCGTAAAAGTTATTATTAAAAATTAATCCAAATAATAAAAGAAGCAAATTGAGTACCCTTTCTCCAAGCTTACAGAATGTATAACATAGTTTGCATCTGTAACTTGAATACTATGATGATTTAATACTGCTAATACCTTCCTTCATTAAATATCATTGTATTGCCATATTATGTAAATCAAACAGGCTAGCAAAGCATCATATTTTGTCTTCGAATTCAGAAGTTAAGGCACGTTGATATTGGGGTGTCATGTTCTCCCTTGTCTGCCACAATTGTACCTGCATGGTGTTGACTGGGAATTAGGGCTAGCAGGCAAGGAAATGATTTTCAAATTTTTAGCTTGTCATCATCCATAATGGACTCTTCCTTCCGAAGTGAAGTCTTCAAAACTATTCATTTTTCATGTTACTCCTTTTATCATTGTATATTTGGGATGTCACTAAATTTCTGCTTATATAGAAACTGGATTTTACACAGGAGGAAATGAAAGACCTGTGTACTATGGCTTCTAGCTGTTTCTGTCTCTGTTTCTAGCTCATCTTTTTTGTGTGGTTGGTCCTCCTCGCTGTTGGTACCTTTATCAATTTTCTATTACCGGTTTTGCCGTCCGTCTCAACTGCATTATTGACATATAGGGTAGTGAGCACTGTTTGTTTCCTTTTAAGCTGATTGGCTTGAAACGTTTAAGAATCTAGTATTTTTTTCTTTCCTCCACTGAATTGTGATAGTTCTGTGCTGGTACTTAGTCTTGTTCTGTTCATACATCCCTCTCTCATTCAATTTATAAGCTGATGCTCAGATTTTAGTCTGCATATGGCAACTAAATCAGGCATTTGTTGGAGTTCAATTAAATTTCTGGCAGACTCAGCTTGCTTTGTCGTCCTGTTCTGCATTTCTGGTATAGTTGGACTTCCTGTGAATGTATGTGATAAGGTTTCTGTGAATATGACCTATGAATGTGTCTTTATCATGGTTCAATTATTGTACATAAAGTTGATCATATATGGCTATATGGGTCAATGGGACCTTTGATCATATGACCGGCACTGCACTGACTTGGTCTGGTCTTGTGACTTGTGAACTAACTTATCGGGAGAAGTAACATTGTCCATTCTTTCTATGTAGTTTCTGTCACTATTTGCTTGTGTTCAATATCCTTCATATGTTGTTTATTGATTATCTCTCTGCACGTGTCCCTTGTTGACTTTTTCTCCTTGTTCTGTTCTAATAATTGAGTTTTTTAGTGGTTGTATTTGGATCTTCTGAGAGGTAAATGCTTTGCTGCTTGTTTATTGTTTCCAAGGTATTTTAAAAATTTTAGTAAGAGAAGAGGAAATAGGTAGAAGGGTCTGTATGGGAAGCCCAAAAATTAGGTTTTAAATTTAGATTTGTATAAGTTGAAATAAAACTCTTCTTACATATTTATTTTAAAATTTATAAAAATTATTCTTAAAAGTCAATACAAACGGACAAAACTTCTCATTCTCCTTGTGTTTTAAAATATAGAAAATCTAAATT
>JBAGKO010000011.1:12736487-12750623 GCA_037177275.1 Acacia concinna | reverse complement strand
ATTTGATATATTATGGGCAAAAAACGGATTTGTTTTCAATTTTTTATGATTTTTCAAAACTAAAACTCTAAATTAAAAAAATAATAATCCTATATTTTTTTACATATAAATATTTAAAAAAATCATAAAAAATTGAAAATAGGTCATTTTTCGCCTATAATATATTAAAATACTATTTATTTTATATAGAATCTAGTCATAAAAAAATCACACAAAAAATATTTAAAAACTGACCCAAATTAAAAATAAAGGAGGGAAAAAGAATAGGAAGGTAAATGAGAGAATTCTTCCGATAACTGAGAGGTTCCTCTACGTAGCATGACTAGTGTCCTAGTGACCTACCACCTTACGTGTATCCAGATCATTAGTTGGTGAGGTTGTCTCCCTCTGTCTGGGAGTGCGCTATTTTCAGGTCATGCCTCCAATAATTAAGTGACACGCGTAGAAATTATATTCATTATGGTTGGTCCACTCCCTAGGGATCGTAAACCTACCAAGGCTTTCCAATGACAAACGTCAGTATGTTGCAACCGTACGTGGGCCCCACTTCATCAATTTGCGGAACTCTTATTTAGTTGCTCGCTCTCATCCTAATTATAAAATATTTTGAATTTTTTTAGAGAATTTAAAAAAATTAATTATATTATTTGATTATATTATATATTGTGTTTTATTATATTATATATTAATTTATAAGTTAAACGATATAATTTAAAATATAATAAATTTTAATGTGTTAAAGTAATATAATTAGCTTTCTTAAGATTTTTTTATAATTTTTTAAAAATATTAACGGACTCTTATAATTAAAATTGGATAGAGTATTTTGATCTGAATTCTGAACCATTACCTTGGCTGCTACCAGCCGGTGGGTACTCTTAACTCTTGGTTTTTTTTAAAAAAACAAAGTGATTTATTTTATTCCCTCTAATTATTATTATAAGGGACCAACTACCATTTTTCATAGATCAAATGATAAAAGTTAAATTATTAAATTCATCCAAAATTAATAAATGTTTTCAACTTTATTCATACTTTAATGACGTAGATTTAGATGAATCAATTAAAAATATGGGCATAATAGAAGAATAATAATCAACAAGTTAATTAAAGGCCGTTGATGCCTTATAATAAGGCAGATAGAGTATATTTTAAATTGAAACTTTAATTATATATTTTGAAATAACTAAGTACTCCATGAATTTTTTTTTTGCCAGGTACTCTATGAATTTACTCTTTATAAACTTTATTATAAGTTATCAACTACCAACAATTTTTTATATTTCTTATAAGACGTCAACTGCCTCAAGCGCTTTGTGGATTTTTTTTTGGCCATGTACTTTATGAATTTACTTTCTTTAGTTCTTATTATAAGATACCGACTACCAACAATTTTTTGTCATTATTATAAGGTATCAACTGCTTCTAACTAACTTATTTACTATAATTTTTTCATTATACCTTCACTTTTAACTAACTCATTTAAATCCACATTATTAGAGTATGATTAAAGTTGGAGACATCTATCAATTTTGAACCAATTTAATGATTTAACTTTTATTCATTGGTCAACAAAAAAAGGTAGTTGATGCCTTATAATAAGAACTAGAAGGAGTACTGTGCATTACTTTTTTTTTTTATAAGAACATAACCACACATTTATATCGTAAGATTGTAAACTACAAACTACTTAAGTAGGTCACATACATTTATCAAAAGATATAATAAGAACCATGGAACATAGTTAGTTTTAGTAATAATATGAACATGAGAACCTTTTAGAGTTTACATTGTAGTAGATATTGATGCGGAAAAAACACTGGACATTAAGAAAATATGAAAAATATAGCGTCTCGTAAAGCTTACACTTGTAACTAAAGCCAACTAAGTCTGGTAGAAGGTGTCAAAACCCACTCATGAACTAATGTATCGCTGGTGTGACGTCAAAGGAGATTTGAAGAAGTGCACGTCCCATTGATTTGGTACTATGCATTACTTGTATATACTTTTTTTACTGGAGTAATACTGAGTATTACTCATGTATCTATAATCTTTATAACTTATAAATTATATTATTTCTGGTCTTAAGTATAAAATCTAATTTTTTTATAATCTTAAGAAAGCTAATTAAACTATTTTAAATCATTAAAATTTATCTTTTTTCTTCAAATTGTTTAACTTATAAACGTATATATAATATAATGATACACTATATATAATATGATTAAATAATTTATTTACCTTCCTTAATTTTTCTAAAAAAAATTAATTGTATAGGAGGGAGCATATTTTTTGTCTGTTTTAATTTCATTAATTTAGTAATTTGTTGGTATTGTTTTATTTAATCACTGTATATTTGAGGCCAGATTTAATTCATCTGCACACCTAAAAATTGAGATTATATATTTTTTTTAGAAATTTACGAGGTACCCTCTCCACTTCTTTTTTTTTTTTCGTGGTCGGTAAAGTCTCCACTCTTTTTAATAAATAACAATTACTCAAATCACACAGGTGGCAGAGCAACTTTTTTTGGTCCAACAAAGCTCAAATCTTATTCTAACATATGACCGTAAAAAAAAAAAACCATTAAATATTACTCACTTGGTAGTTAATATTGGTATTTAACGAAATTTTAAAAGTAGTTAAATTAATTACTTATAAAAAAATGTGTGGGTTATTTGGAAAAAAAAAAGAGGGTCCCTAAAATGTTCCTTTTAGTTACTTATATTAGAAACCATGGTCAATGAAACCTCTTTCATAGGTATAATCCATAAAGATAATTTTTTAAAAAATTATAAATTTAAGAGATAAAATAGATTGAGGTATGGTATTTTAAATTAAAATAAATAGAAAAAATATATATTTATTACACATTCATAAAAGGTGAGTATGATTTTATTTTTTTATTTTTTTTGTTTGGTCAAGGCGAGTAGGCAGCGCCTAGTTGGGGGGTGCTTTAAAGCTGAATATTGAGGATGGCTCTGTTAAAGGCTGGAGAGATTACACTTGGTGCGGAGGATTGGGCAGCGATGACATTGTGAGACGTACGTGGAAGGAGCTTTAAGTCATAATTGTGGAATCTCCAAATGTACTACATACAGGCGCAGCCTTTAAATTATGGCTTCTGCCCACTTATCAAATTAAATGGGTGATCCCTTTTTAAAGACAAATTTATTTTAAAATTTAATAATATTGCTCTCACTTTTTTTTAATTAAATATTATCCTAAAAATTTTAAAACATAGCAACATTATTCTGTAATGTTAAAAAGTTAATGGTTAATGTTAAATTTTTTAATTGTCAATATTAACTTTTTAACAATGTAGGTCAATATTGTTACGTTTTAATTAAAACTTTTAGAGGGATATGAGACTTGAAAAAAATTCTTGGATAACATTGATTCTGAGCGAAAAATTTTAAAGCAAATTTGCACACCAAACCTTTTTTTTTTTGGTCAAGGCAATATTCAAAATTAAAAAAAAAAAAAAAGAGAATTGTTCAAATCTTCTTTGGCAATACTTAATTGAGTTTGAGTGTATTCTCCTCCCTTCTCTTTTTAAAATACTGTTCCCTAAATCACCAGTCAATAAATACTAATTGTTTCATCATCTTCGATATTTTATTTGTTAAATACACGCTATTTTATTTATTTATATTTAATATGATCTGGCTTCCATTCTACTCTTTGCACAAAATCAAAATAATAACTTATCATTCATGTTTTAAATTTATGACCTCCAAATTGATTCATCACCAAATTAATTCATGATAGGCTTTGCCAATATAGATTGAATTTAACAAGAGTGGTTAGTTCCTCACAACAAGATGAAACAAAACTTAAAGTTATGTTAAGGGAGATGTTCACATTTAATACACCATCATGACTTAAATACTGTTGCCTCCAATAGAAATATACATATACCTATTAAAATAAAAAATCATTAACAAATGAATATTTGCTTGTTGAAACCGTCTTTTTCCTTAAAAAACATCATCATACTTTAAATTAAGGTTATATTGCCCAAAAAAACATATTATGTATGGCAAAAATGAGATAGCTCCGTTTTTTTTTTTTGACAATTCCAAAAAAATACTTCCCTAAATTTAAAAACATCAAAAGAAATATTAATATTTCAAAAAGATAGTGGGGTAACATTTTAAAAATGAGATAGCTCCGCCTTTTTTTTTTTTCCTTAAATCTCATTCGACTCATTAGTGCACTAAAATTTTTGTGTTGATAACGATCTACACACAAAAAGCCAATCAAATTCAAACAGTATTTAGAAGTAACAAAGTTTGAGAGGAAGACTAATTCAATGATTGATTCTTAATCTTTCATGCTAAAGTCGTCTTTAATATATTTGACAATTCTAATCTATTTATCAAATGATAACAAATTAAGGATGATGATTGTTTGTTGTTGAGTTTTAATTGATTAGTGCAAAGCACAAGTGATGAGCTTCCCTCCTTGAGGATGATGATCAGCCAATAATGACTGTTTTCTGGGCAACTTTAATGAAAATAAATATTCAAATAATAACATAATACTAGCATAATGTAGCAATGTATATTTCAACAATATATTATTGGGAAATTTAAAATGAGGTCTCAAATAAGGGACTTTACGTCAAATAGATCACGTGAAATCACGTATTTACAGTCAGGTCTCAAGGTTGTTAATTGCGCTGTTGGGTTGTTAATTACAACCTCTTGAAGTTGTAATTAAAAACCCCAACAGCGCGTTTAACAACTTCGGGGTTATTAATTAGGATTTGGCAATAATAAATTTATAAAACTTGAGACCTAACTATAAATACACAATTTTACGGGACCTATTTAATATAAAGTCCCTTATTTAAGATCCCTATATTATTTTAAATAGAAAGTGGGTATAATGATAAAAGGGAACTTTTCTGTTGTTGCAGGATCCATAAGCCCATATATGCCCCAATCCCAGCTCACCACCTTCATATCAACCTTTTTTTTATAATACCTTTTTTTATTTGTACCCTCTCTCCCTACTTTTGTTATGCTAAGCCAAAATTATAATTCAGATTCAATGAAAACTACTTTTTCAAATTAATTTTCTATAACTTTTCCCTTTCCTTTTCCATTTCCATTTTGGATTCCTATCCTTTTTTGGGCTTGGACTGGTTATTATTATTATTATTTTTAATACTCCCCAACCTATATATATAAGACACAAGTAACTGAATTATATACATAAAAAAATCAATTGAAATTGATCAAAGACAATATATAGGTATGAAAAAGTTTTTTTTTTCATTGTACCTTTATTTATGGAGAAAGTTAAGTAAAAGGGAGAATAAGTGAGAAAAAGGGGATGGGCGATGGTTTATCAAGAGAGATAATAATTAAGTATGAAATAGTTAATGCAAAAAACATGTAATAATGAGAATATAGATTAAAAGGGTGAATTAAAATTCTAGACATGTAAAAGAAGTAACTAATAAAAAGGGTCAACTAACCCTACCCAAAAATTGAAAAATACGAGATGTGAGTATTAAATTATTGTTTATCTTTTTCTTTTTACTTAAATTTTACTTGATCGATTAATATTCATTAATTTTTTTATCTTCTCAATTTTATTTGAACTTGACTTTTGTTCTAATAATAGTATAATATCCTAGTTTTATTTTCTATATCCATTTGATTTTCGTACAACATTGCAGAAGCCCGATTGAAAAATGACAAGTACAAAAGTGGAAATAGCAACCGGAAACAGAAGATTTGTTTTGATGTTATGGCATATTTTTCTCTAGGACCTTTTTCCTTATGATGTTACTGAAATTAGATGCTCAATGAAAAAGTTTTTCATCAAATCAAAATAAAATAAATAAATGGAATTAAGATCAAATCAATAGAATAATTTAACTTCTAATAACTTGGAAATAAAATTTTAAACATATTAAAAATTTAACTTAATACACTTTAAAAATATAACTTATGAGGAGGTTGAGGGATGTTTTTCCCGCTGTTTGTCTGCCTGAAATATTAGTGGGAATTAAAATCTTATAAACTCAATTTACATTTTTTTTTTCACAAATTAACAAAAAGAGAGCAAGAAAAAGAACTTGCACTATTCATTTTACCATGTCTCTCTTTTCCTCTCAACCAGGGAGAAATCTCATAAATTCAGACTTCCTTCATTCCCAATTGGGTTTTGTATCTTCACTTCTGGCTTCGCTCTTCTTTTTGCCTTTCCCCAGTTTCCAATTGCATACCCAATTGAATTACCATTAAGTTAGAGCTCACAGAATCATCACTCATCACTTCTTTCCCTATAAATTCCAAATTTTTGTCGCCAGAATCCTAATCCTTCCACACTTGAGTTTTCCGGTGTTAGTTTTTTGCCTTCTCTCTCTGTCTTTGTCTCAGTTCATTGGTTTCAGATCTCAGTGTTAAGTTCTAGGTTTATCTGCTAACAGCAACTCGATAACAAATTATTAGCTCAATTTCATTTCGGAACCTTTTCGATAGATTTTTATAAAGTGACTCTTTTCCAGATTCCTAATTGCGATTGCTTGCCCACAAGAAGTATTCTGATTCCTTCAAAATGCTTTCCGATTTATCCTTTAAATTGCGCCAGTGAAAATTTTAAGAATACTCAAACCTCTCCACATTTCTTTCAGCTTCTCCTCCTCCTCCCCCTCCCCCCTCTGTATCTCCTCTGTTTTTTTTTCCCAGAATTTGTTTCCATGCCACAATAGTTTGTGCTTGGAATTTCGAGTGTGTGATGAGGTGGGGAACAACGGGCATATTCTCACCTGGACAATACATCACCAATTCCAACACTAACTTGATTGTTGAAGATAATCGGAATCCTAGGTGGACTCGCGCTGAGAACAAAATCTTCGAGAACGCTCTCGCGCTTTACGATCAGAATACACCAGATCGGTGGAAGAAAGTGGCTTCAATGATCCCAGGGAAGACGGTCGGCGACGTGGTGAGGCAGTACCAACAGCTTGAAGATGATGTTTATAACATCGAAGCTGGTCTGGTCTCCGTTCCTGACTATCATCACACCACCCCTCCTCCTCCTCCTCCTCCTTCTTCCTCACCTACTTACAACATGGACTGTTGGGCCAACTTTTCTTCTGGTTATGATCCCTGGTACGAATTCCATAGGAAGAGAGCCGCCACTGTGAGAGCCTCTGAGAATGAAAGGAAGAAAGGAGTCCCATGGACCGAAGAAGAACACAAGTAAGTTCCTCTCTGCCCCCCTCCCTCCCTGTTGCCTTCTGTGGTTTTGCAATTTTGGTTGACACTGTTCTGTTGTTAACGATTCTGATACGGTGTTTCAAGTTTTGAATTCTTGTGTCTGGTTTCATGTGATTAATTGGTGATAAGAGTGGGGTTAGATACTTGAGATATTTTGTTTAGTTTTTTATGCACTAAAGCTTGATGATGAAATGCTTCGCAGACTGTTTCTTATGGGGCTGAAGAAGCATGGGAAAGGAGATTGGAGGAACATATCAAGGAACTTTGTGGTAACTCGAACACCGACTCAAGTAGCTAGCCATGCTCAGAAATACTTCATAAGGCAAATCTCAGGAGTAGGGAAAGACAAGAGAAGAGCAAGCATCCATGACATAACAGCCGTGAACGTCGCTGGATCCTCAACTAGAACTTCTCATTCACGAAAGAAAACCAAGAAGTCTTCTTCTTCTTCTTCTTCTTCTTCATCATCATCATCTACTTCACGGCAACAGAAACCCATGAAAAAGATGATCCCCTCATCACAGTCACACTCACCATCACAGCAGCAGAATAATTCTGCAGAAACACAGTTTCAGTGGACCCAGCAGCAGCAGCAACATCAACAAGAACAAGAACAACAACAACAACCAATGGATGCTCTGAGTGATCCAGTAGTACAACAGCCAATCGATGCTCTGAGTGATCCAGTAGTACTTGAAGATGACCTGTTCATGTCTGATTTCTCTGGGATTGGTGATGACGACTTATCATCCTATGATTTTGCTATTGGTGATGACTTATCATCCTTTGATTTTAGAGTGGAGGACCAGGATCTGTTCTCAAGTTCTCTTCTTTATCATGAACACTTAGAACCTCTCACTCCAAACATGGTTTTCCCATTGCCATGAGAGACAGTGAGAGATTTTATTGTACTATTAATCATTATTGATGGCCAGACTGAAAGTAGTATGTTGCTGATTTGCTGATGAGTGGACTAGGAGAGTGATTCTGTGCTTGGTGCTTTCTACTGTAGCTTCCGTGTGAATATCTTAAATTAGCATATTGAAATTTCATGGTTTATGGACCTGAAAAAGGCACAGACAAATTTGCTTTTTCTCGTCTTATAAATAAATTCCCCCAACTGGGGTTTTAATCTCTTCCTTGTCATTTTCATGATTTTCACCTCAGATTTATTGTCAGATTTCCAAAATATGAAATTATTAAAGGCAATATACTAATATTCATACAAAAGAAATACTCACATTTAGGAAATGTTTAGTATGAAGGATTTGGAGGAGAGGGGAAAGGAGGGGAAAATTTTATAAGTTGAATTTTAAAAAATTAAAAAAGTGGGGTTAAAAATTTTAAATTATTTTTGTATATTTTTTTATGTTATATTTTCTCTTTACTAAAATTTTATAACCTCACTTCTTTAATTTTTTAAAATTCAATTCTTAAAACTTTTATTTTTCCTCCCATCACCTCGTATCAAACATCCCCTTAATTTGTATTAGTACACTCATACATCTAAAGCCATACCATCTCCTATTCTTAGTTGCTTAAGATCTCATTTGTAGTATAATCTGCACTAAAAACAAGATGTTATAACAAGGACTAGAATTTTAAATGTAAAAATTAATTTTTAGTGTAAACTGCACTTCAAATTTAACTGAAAAAACACTAGTTAATTAAAACTAGCACAGTCTTTTACAAAAGAATTACTTTAAGGTCTTAATGAAAAAATTTAGTTACGAAAAAAAATTCAATAACAAGTGATGCGAATAAGTTTTTTGTCATTTTTCTGTGCTAAAATGTAAAAACTTGTTATTGTACACTTGTTGTACTTATAGAGATGAAAATAATTATATTTTTGGATAATACTGAAAATAATTATATTAAGCGAACCACTTTCATTCGAAGTCAAACAATGTTCCAACATAACATACTTTTTTTTTTTATCAAGAACATAACATACATTGAGACCATGGCATTGTTGAATTTCTCCTAATTTAAATATATCCTTCATAACTCGTCAACTACTCAAAAGGAATAAAATCAGAAGTAGTTTTATATATAGCCAAAAAACGGGTATAAGTACTTTTACCTTTTTCTATTTAAAAATTATTTAAACCCGTTACGCCTTCCCCAGTCCTTGCTATAGATCTATAAGGTGCAATAAAAATACCAAGTCCCATGGTATACCGACACGTTTAAATTAGTGGGGTTATAATAATAGTATATTCTTTAACCTTGTTTCATCTCATTTATTTAATCCTTGATGTCCTAACAAATCCTATCCTTGCGGCTTGGAAAAAGTTACACGACCACTAACGCTTTAAAGATTTTTAAAATATAATTAATTAACAATTGTTGGAATAAACTTTAATTTTCAGCTTTGTTAGCTTAAGTTACTTTATATGTTATTATTATACAATTAATAATTCTCCTTTCTTACACTATTCAGCTCATGATTGAACACACTAGTGTTAGTGCTACCTTTAGTTTGTCACTCACCATCACAAAAGCCTTGTCTTTCAACATCCATGGCTCTCTCTCTCCCTCTCTCTAATGGAGACCATCGTTTAGACACTCATTATTAATTTTTTAATTCTTATCAATTATTAAAAAAAGTTAGATAATTAAGCTTATGTGCTTAAATTACCTTTTGTCAAATTAGGACATGTAATTTGTTTTATTTATATTTATTTTATAATTAACTCTGATTAACCATATCTAACTTTTCAGCTTAATTACAAGTTACTGTGAGATACTAAAACGAGGGAACAATGTTCGGACTTATGAGCTCACTTTTCTAAAATTTGATAATTTTCTCGTCAGGTCCGTTACAAACTTTAGTGAAATAACAAATCCATAAAATTTGGGAATTGGGTATGTCAAATATGAAACATGGTTGAATTTAACTGCTTGAAAATGTAAATAAGAATCATTCGTATAAATACCAACGCTGCTCAATTTCAAAAACTATTTTTTTAAAAAGTATAATTAAAATAATAAAATAAAATAAAACAGCTCCAAAATGTCACAAAATTAACAAATCTTATTTCCTTAATAACCTCTTCCATAACTCCTTTTATCATCATGTTAAAGATAAATCTCTTTCACAAAAATTCTCACGTGATTATTTTAATCCTAATTTAATTATTACTCCCTTCCTTCTTTAATATATGACATATTTGAATATGTAATCTAAATCCTAAGTATAAGATATATTTTTTATATTTATCAATCTTTTTTTGATTTATTAATATTGATGTTCCCTCAACATTAATTAAAAAGGACCCGAGGAGAGGGAAGGAAGTGATTAAGAAAGGTGACTTGGGTATTTTAAAAAATACATATCATATTAACTAACTAAACTAACTTTCTTAATATAATTAAAATATATAAATATGTTTAATATTAAGGACTAGAGCGGCATTAAAAAAGTTATGACTTTATATTGTGATACAAAAAATAATATATATATATATATATTTTAAAAAAAGTCATATAATGTGAGTCAGTGAGCACTCCCAATTTAGGTAGATCAAATAGAGGATCTAAAGAACCTACTTGCCTTTCCATGGTATCTTATCCTGTCTTACACTAATTAGTATAAACATTAAGTAGTGTATATGTGATTAAGAATGGCCAAACACTTTGTTTGACCTTAACAGTATTTGTTGACTTCGCATCCACCAATTCAACTGCTCTCTGTGGGATCTTTCTAAGTGATTTCTAACGGAGTTAGAAAGTCATAGTTAGAAAGTAATATTATTTAATGATTTAGTTAGTTGTAAGTTGTAACTGATTTGTTAGCACATGTACATGAGTTTGCATATTAGCTAACTATTCTTTTTTATATAAATACATGATGTATTATTCATTTTGATTTAATGAATTACAATTTTCTCTTCTCCCAATTCATATTATGGTATCATAGATTCTCTTTGACTTTTTTTGGCTTCTGCATTGTTAGCTTCTTGTTCCCTTCTCTTTCCCATTTCTCGATGTCTTCTCTTTCTATTACCGACACTTGAGTTCTCTTCCCATCACCGACATTTGAGAGCTTGAGACCATTGTTTTGTCTCTCATTCTCTCTGATTTTCCTTTTGTATGACTTTTCTTTGATTCTGTTTTCATTTAGTGATTCATTTCACTTTTGATTTTTGTTTCCTCATCGGTAGGTCACTACGATGGCTTCTGGATCTGAAATTTTGACTGGTTCGCTGATTCAAGATCCAAGTAGTTGTTACTACCTACATCCAAATGAAAATCTTGCCCTAATTCTTGTCTCACCGTCGCTTACTAGATCTAATTATTGTCATTGGGCTCGCGCCATGATGATTGCGTTGATGAGCAAGAATAAGCACCAGTTCGTTGACGATACTCTTTATGTTCTAGATGTTCAGGGATCCTCTGTTTTCGGCCTGATAGAGGTGTAATACAATGGTTCTCACATGGTTAAATCGATCGATTTCACTGTCCATAGTGCAAAGTGTGATATGGCTCAATCGTGTCATTGACATCTGGAATGACCTAAAAGAACGATTCAGTCATGAAGATGCCTTCTGTGTGGCTGAATTACAGGAAGAGCTTTTCCAATTTAAGCAAGGTGATCTTTCTGTCACTGAATACTTTACAAAGATTAAAATCATATGGGATGAGTTGCAAAATTTTAGACCGATAGTTGAATGTTCTTGCCATGCAAAAGTATATTTCCGCCAAGATTATGTTATTAGATTTCTCAAAGGGCTTAATGATCGTTTTGCCACTGTTCAGTCTCAAATCATGTTGATGGATCCTCTTCCATCCATCGACAAGACATTTTCTCTTGTAATCCAATAAGAACATGAGCTCATTCATGATTCTTTTGTATGCTTGACGCGAGCTTCTCCCATTTCGCAAGCAAATTCTAAGTGGAAGGCAAATGGGGATAATAGCAGTAACACGAAGTCTTGTACTTATTGTGGAAAACCTCGTCATACTATTGAAACTTGTTACAAGAAGAATGGATATCCTCCAGGATTCAAGTTCCACAATAAATCTTCAATCAATAATCAGGTTGCCTCTTCTAGTGGTGTCACTGACAGTATTTTGTCTTCCAACCCATCTATTGCTAACTCTTCCATAAGTTAAGACCAATACAAAAAATTAATTGCTCTGTCACAACCTAAGTCTGCTACTGCTAATGAAATTGTTCTCCTGTTTCTACTTTGAATACCACTTCTAACCCGTGTGTCAACCAAATGTCCACACTTTGATGCTAAATGCAAATAGTGTAGGTACTTACACTAATCTAGTCTTTGATTCTGCAAATTCTTGGATTATAGATAGTAGTGCCATATCCCATGTTTGCTATTCTTTACATGATTTCCTTGCATATTCAAACATTTCTCCTATTGGAGTTACCTTACCTACAAATTATACTGTTATTACCACTATTTCTAGTACTGTTAGACTCAATGATGACATTGTGCTTTCTAATATCTTGTACATTTCTGAATTCCATTTCAAAATCATATCTGTTTCTCAAATGACTAAGACCATATCCTATCAACTTGTTTTCTCTTGTTCCCAATTACAGCTGAACCCTCCCAAGGTTTATACAAACTAATTCCCACATGTTCTGCATCTGCCTCTGTTGGTTCTATTTCTTGTAATACCGTCTGCAATTCCCTTTTATCCTTTCCTTTATGGCACTATCGTCTTGGCTATTTATCTCATACTATGTTAAATGTGCTGAAGCAACAATTTCCTTTTATATCTTGTAAACAGTCAAGTGATGTTTGTGATACATGTCATTTTGCAAAGCAAAGAAAGTTACCATTTCCAATTAGCAATTCTAAATCTACTTTCAATTTACCAATGTTGCATGCTGACATATAGGGCCCTTATCGTGTTTCATCCATATATGGCCACAAGTATTTTTTAACTGTTGTTGATGATTTTTCCAAATTCACATGGGTTTGCCTTTTGAAATCTAAAGCCGATGCTCGTGTTGATTTTCAATCTTTAATTCTCCTTCTTGTAAACCAATTTGATCAATCAATCAAAATTGTTTGAATAGACAATGGAGCTGAATTTCAAATGCATTCATTTTTTTCCTCTAAAGGTATTTTCATCAAACCTCATGTGTTGAAACCCCTGAACAAAATAGTGTCGTTGAGCATAAGCATTAGCATGTTTTAAACGCTGCACGAGCTCTTATGTTTCAATCTCATTTGCCCATAGCATATTGGTCATAAGATGTTTCTCATGCTGTTTTTTTTATCAATTGACATCCCTCTCCCATTTTAGACAACAAAACTCCATTTTTCCTACTACATGAGCATGCCCCTGATTATACTTTCTTAAAATTCTTTGGTTCTCTTTGCTTTACATGTACTTCTCCCACAAACCGAACTAAATTTGATGTTAGATCAAGAAAATGTTTCTTTCTTGGTTTTAAACCAGCTATTAAAGGATACCTTTTTCTTGACCTTAACTCCCATCAAATTGTTGTCTCTCTGCATGTTCTGTTTTATGAGTCCATATTTCCATCCAGCATTAATTCTTCTTCATCTGAGGACACTTCCCTTCCTTCTCCTCAATCTTTTACTCCCTTAGAGTATGATGAGTCTCTTCCTCTTTCTTATGATTTAACCCCTGCTTCTTCCAGTCCCATTCCTTCAGTTTTTCCTACTTCTGATTCTACACCTATACCTTCATGTTCTCCTCAACTTCGTTGGTCCCACAGAACTCATCAGCCTCCCTATTATTTACGTGACTACCATTGTTCTTTGCTAAGTTCAGCACCATTGGATTCCATGCCTTCATCTTCCTGTAGGTATCCCTTGTCTTCAGTTCTGTCCTATACTAATATTCTCCCTCTCACAAAAATTTTGCTTGTTCTATATCAATTCTTCCTTAACCT
>JBAGKO010000011.1:12721714-12736387 GCA_037177275.1 Acacia concinna | reverse complement strand
CGCCTAATGGTCCCGGCTTTTCCCGCTAGCGCTACTCTTGCTTTTGTGCCAGCTTGCTTTCATATGGGCGTCCGGGGGAGACATTTGGAACGAACAGAGGTAGAGGCGAGGATTCATTCTAACGAAAACAACCTATCTTGAAGAGAGTGAAGATTGCTCCGTTTGGTTTTAGTTCGCTTTTTGGCATAGCCTTTTATTTTAACTGGATCTGGAATATAAGCAAGGTCCGAACCAGATTCATAGGCGAGCATCCTTCTGAGATGAGACTGGAAAGCTAGACGAAATAAAGAAAAGTGGTGGTATTTTAAGACCCAGTTGAAAGATGGAGGGCGGTACCCCTATTTAGATAGGAGTTTTCAGCGATTCAACCTCTAAAAAGTGAAGCCAGCAGCCTTAGCTGCAATAGATTTGAAAAAATATCTTTTAGGCCCAGCCCAAGTTGAAACTAGATTGGTAAGCAAGAGCGTAGGTTCGGTTGAATGGTACAGAAAGAACTCTCTTATAGTGGTATGGGCATACCAGGAAGTGGGTGATCTAATCGCAAAAGAATCTCATCTCCTATTGATGCTGTTATAACGGCTTTAAGCAGTTCTCTATGTGTATCAGTAGAATCAATGCTCGAAGGCTGAGCTCGATTCATCAGCAGCTTTTTTCTCGACAAAGAAACTGTCTCAGAATGGGTGCTTTTTAATAAATTAATCCTGTGGACCTGAGACTGGGTTATATTCTTCAACCAGACAGACATTTCTAAGAGTATCGATCGATCCTTTTTACCTGCGGCCTCCGAACTTGCTTAGCCGCTCTTCTTCTTCTGTCCACCCGCAATGGGACTTCTTTCTTTACCAGCTCGATAAGCTTCATGCTAAGAGTTTCCCACGCTAGCTTTTTTATCAACTACAACTGAAAGGAAGAAGTCACTCCCTGAGCGCCAACGCGAATATATTCCTTGCCTTGACTTGCCTTAAGCAATAGAGATTCCTGTCATAGGCCATAGGTTTTCCCAAAGGCTACCGTGTTACGAAAGCTCAATACGGACAAAACCAGAAGAAAGAAAGGCACTTAGGGCAGAGTAAATGGTCCCTATAAACTAAACATGTGCAGGGGATTCTGTTCCTATTCGTCTACTATTAGATGTCATGTCAGTTCCTTTAGCACAAGACCTTTTTCACTTATTCATTCACCATAGCCTGAACTAGATCCGCACTTTCCCGAGTGAACAAAGCAAAGAACCAGACTGAGACTGACTTCCATTCCTGAAGTAGGGGATAAAAAAAAAAGTGGATTAGCTTTCGTTAACAGAGATGGAAAGCATAAAATCCGAATCTGAGATCTTGAGAGAGCGAATCATAACTATGTAAAGTTGCCTTGGGCTGAGACGTGACCTCTTCTCCTCGTTTTCATTGGGTCACTCACTCGCCTACAGGTGAGAGAAGAAGGAAGAGATCACAGCTTCTTCAACCATAGCAATTCTTATTCCCACGAAAGCAAGAGTGAAGAGTCGACAAAAGTTCACCACAGAAAGCATAGTCACAAGGGAAAGCGAACCATAGAGACCATTTCACAAGAGCTGAGCTGAAAGAAGAGTTAAAATTATTAGCCTCGTCTGACTTCACTCGCTTACTTTGGAAAAAAGAGTAAGAACTGATAGTCATCGCCTTTCCCTTTCGACTGGCATTATCACACCGCCATCAACAGATTCAATAGCAGCTAGCAGCTCCTTCTAATGGTCTAATGGACTGTTTTCTAACAGTTTGTTAGGCTGTACACCAAGGGCTGTACTTTCATCACCAACTTCAATTGCAGGAGGAATTGGAAGACACCTTTGAGGAGTCTTCGTCATCCTATATGCTAGATCAACAATTCGAAACATGATACCATACTTGTGAGAGGATACGAAGTAGCTCGAGCAAAGCGAGAGGGTACGGTCCTCTCTAGGTATATACAATGTCCGAATGAAGACTGGCATATCAATGAAGTCGGCGATTGTCACGTCAGGTGAGAGCGCAACTTTACAATACCAATGCAAATAATTGAGATACTTTTTCATCCACAGAAGGTTCAGCGACCATTCATTATAGTCAGCCATACCAGAGTAGGGAAACAGATCTATCGGTGGTAGTACCGGGTCTTTGGGAATATGATGTTCCCTTAGAACCGATATTATCCGACCGATGACGGTTGGATCAACCGCCCAATTAAGCATGGTTTTTAATTATGTCATGTTTTATTTTAACATGCGATAAAGTAGTTATTCACTTGTGACAATGATTAATTGAGACTCCTAAATTAGTTATCCGATCAAAATCTATTATTTTAAAATATAGGAATAATTAATCTGCAAGTTCCCTAGAGACTATTTTTAGTCAAATCCTTGCATTTTTTTCCCTCCCGATCAAGTTGTGATGGTTTAACATAATTTAAATCAACTTACTGTCATTTTTACATGTATTTTTAGTTTTACTTAATTTTTTTTTATCAAATCTCTATAGTTTTTTTTTTTCATTTTTCAGTCATATGAAACTTTAGGGGGCCTGATTAAAAATTATGTGAAACTATGAGGACATAATAAAAAAGAAAAAAATTTACATACCCCTAATTAAAAGCAAGTAAAATTCGATAAAACCAAAAAAAATTAAAATTTTAGGAACCTGATTAAAAGTCAGTTCAAAGTATAAAAAGGTGCACATTAATTATATCTTTTTTTTTTCTGGCCTGCGATAATTATATCTTACATCTATTATATACATCAACCACTCATCTATTGGATATCATGTTAAAACATAATTATTATTATTTAACATGCGATAAAGTGGCTAATGATTCCAATCAATAATTTGTGTGCTTTTTTTATTTTAAAAAAATTGTTGTGCTTTCGCCCTTGTTTTCTTAGCTTTGTTTGTCTCATTTTATAGCACAAAGACAAGCTCTAAGCTTTTTTCCCCCTTCTTTTCAGAAAAGAATCTCAATTAAGTTAATAAACTCCAACGTTAAAAAAGCAGCTACATTTGACTATTCTTCAATCTGTCTGTAGTTGATGAGAAACGAGGTTACTTTACTTTGACCACATCTGATTTAACTTAGATATTTTTTTTTAAAAAAAAAACACGATCTGCTGTAATTTTATAAGGTTATAATATAGTATGAATTCTTAAAAAGGTATAGCTTGAACTGTATTTATGGAGTGGGATAAATAATCTGCGCATGTTTTGTTTATCTTTTCTTTTTATTTTTTCTCTTTGTTTTGCTCCACATTTAGAAATAGCACGATGCTTGAACAGGCAAATTCTATTATTTGTGACTAAACTAAAAGTTGAACCCTTTTAAAAAGTATAATCACACCTTTTGCGATCACTTTTTTTTTTTTATGAATTATTCTTAAGTTATTATAGAAAAGTTTAGTCTTTATCAGGTTTTACTTTAACTATTTAAATTTGCTCCTTCATTCCTTTTCCCCCCTCCGGCCCTCCCCGTATCTTGGCTTTTTTTTTTTTTTTTTTTTTTAACAATTTGGCTGAGAAAAACTTAGTAAAATATCATTGTGAATACATGTTATTGGCAAAAATTAAAAGTTTAATTCACTCTAATTTCGCCACATTTTAATTAAGCAGTTATAGTTTTTTTTTTAAAACTTTTTAGTGGCTTTTTTATAGTTTCCTCAATTATATGTATGAGACTCTCCTCATAGTTTGCAAATTTGTTAGAGAAACTATGCATGAGTCTCACTTAGCATATATATAAATTAATTTTGCCTCATTTGAGCCAAAAAAAAAGTTTGGCCTATCTATGTAAATAAAATTAACCAAATTAACAATTATACAAAGATGCAAGTAGATATTAATGAGCATAATAATTTTTTACTTTTACATTGATGATAAAAAAAATGAAGGGAGAATATTATATAGGTCTCAAATAAAATAAATAATATCAAAAAAGTTCTCATTGACGAATGAAGAGCTACCATTGATAAGTTATGTGATTTGTCAATACATTATTTTTCTTATTTAGGATTTAAATGACATTCTCCCAAGAATTTATTCCATCATTTTATATTTTAAAAAAGCTCCTTTTGTTTTGTATTTTAAGCCCTAATTAATAGATTATAAGCATAGAGACTAATGCATACAATTTAAGAAACTACACTGATCTAACAGAACATATTACAGGATCCTAATTAAAAATCAGGTGAGAATATAAATATTAAGGAATTTACTTATTTATTTTTTGAGATAGATAAATAAATCATCAGTTTAAAATTCATGGCCGTGGAATCAATTGTCCAAATGGTTATGGTCCAACAAGGCATCGTTTCCCTCACAGCACATGACAAGACTAACCAACCTCTCTTTTTGAAAGGCAAGGCATTTTTTTGCAAAGCGGAATTTAAAATATTTTGCCCACTATATTCTTATTTCCATCAAAACTTGTTCTGATGGCAACCAATTGCATGATGTCACAATTTCATTTCTTTTAGAACTATTAGTGAAAGTCCATGAATATAAAAAATGGAATAATTGGGGGGGGGGGGAATGTAGAATGGAAAGAATTATATTTTGTTTGATGCCATCTCTGATGAAGAAATTCTTGTCCTTTTCTGATCCTCTTTGAATTACCAAACAAGACCTATATAGCATCTATCCAACATTTTGACTTTGACTCAGTCATGATTTATAAAAATTTAATATGCTTAATTCATTATACTTATAAAATAAACATTAAAATAACAAGTCTCATTGGTCTACTGATTAAGTTTTGCACAAGGTACACCTAAAAAGTTTGACAATTTGTTTAAAGTCAATAAATTTTTTCCCTCTTTCTCTGGCTAAAAATTTTCCCCCTCTTCAGATGCATGTAATGAATTCATAGTTAAAACTCATATCTCCTGCTGAATCTGAAATAATGGTTTTTGCCTTCTTGCTCTCTTGTGAAAGAATAACAGATATTTGTCCAGAAAAGAAAGAAGAACAGACAGAGAGTTAAAGAAGGTACATGTCTGTGCTGAGATGGGAATGACCAAGAAAACAGAACAAGGATCATGATATTAGGCATCTATGAACAAACAGAAAGAATACTAAAGCCTGGGTTTTCTGATATGACATAACATGAAATCTTGTCAGGTTGGTGTTGAGAATAGAAAACTGAAACAAGTACTTAGTATAAAGGTTCATGATTTTATGTTCTCTGTAATAATCATGCAATGAGGATTAACCAGTTGAGAACTCAGAAATCTTGTTTATGTTTCTGTCTCTTGGGATTTCAACAAACTATGAGTAGACCAAGCAAATACATGTGCGAGAATTTCAAATTTCTTCATATTCTACTCACGTATACCATGATTTTGCTATGGAAGAAAGGGTAGCCCAATACACAAGGCTCCTACATCAGATGGCATTTGAGGAGAGTCATATGTATGCAGTCTTACCCCCACAAGTGGAAGAAAGAAAGAAAATGACTAGTAACTTGATATTTGTTTAGGAAAATGATATCAAGGTCCCAATTAAGGAAAATAATATTAAAAAGTCTCATAGCTTGTTAGTTGCAAGCGAAGGAGTAATCCTTAAAAAGTGAATAAGGAGTTATCATTGATAAGTTATGAGACTTTTATAATATTATTTTCTTTAATTGGCACCTCAATGTCATTTTCCCTATTTATTTCTAAGGTGATGGTAAGTGTAAACCATGACTAGAATTTATGCAGGTGAGAATGGAAACAAAGGATATATGTGACAGCATATGGTATAGTATGAGAGCATTATGACACCTTATTTGATCCTTTAAAAAAAGTTGAAACAGGGTTTGAATGTAAAATAGTTTCTCTCCAGAGCAAGAAGATGTTTGTATTATTCAGAGTTTAGTAATCTTGAAATTTAATGCTCGTTGTGTAGTTATGATTTAAAGAAATGTAAAAGAATTAGTTTCAAAACTGGTCATGCTTTCATGTCATGGACAAAAACAACTTTCAGAAGGTTTTTGATTTTGGCACTATCAACTTTCATCTTCGTCGAGGAAACATCAGCAGGAAAAAGTTGTTCAGCAGTAAACATCATTGACATGTATTAAAAGGAAAATTAATTACAAGAAGATACTAGTATATTGGTAGAAGCTGGTGAAGACACAGAATAAGTGGTATACCTGACTGTGTTCTTTGTTCTGCCAAAATCTCTTAAGCAAAGAGAAGAAAATTGGGAAAACTTGAATGGTCTGAGGAAAAATGGTGAAAATCATTTACAGATAAGAGGAATCTGAAACCTACAATGAACTGTGTTATTATTTGCATCTTACATATTATGTGAGCCTGGCGTGACTAGTAATATTAATAATAGAGAACCTACAGAACCCCTTCATAGCTTCCATTCACTTAAAATTGGTTAGTGCATGTGCAGCTTTAGCATTGTTTTTTCACGTTGGCAGATTCAACCTAACGAAGTGAACCACTTCATGAACTTCTTCAAGATCTTCTTTTCTCAAAATTAGCTGCTTCTTCGGGCTCTTTGACGTTTATTGTAATGCAATCTTCAATTTTTCTTATTGAACTTGAAAAACCATGACTTCTTTTTATGATTCTTGTTCGATGACACATAATTTTTTGCTTCCGCGTCTTCCACAGAGCTTGAACTGGTTACTTCACTAACTTTTTCTAAGCTATCATTTGGCTCACTTTGTACATTACTCACTTCTCCTGATTTATCATTTTGCTTATCTGACTTTACTGAGGTGTCATTGTTTAACAGATCATTGACTTCTACCTTGTTGCTCATTTCTGGATCATTTTGCTTTGGCTCACTTTGTACATTACTCACTTCTTCTGAACTATTATTTATCTCACCTGGATCTTCTGGGATGTAATTCTTCAATTTCTCAATGATTTCTGCATCATTCTTCATCGAATCACTATGTACATCATTCTTTTCTTCTGTACTTCCATGTAGCATACTTGGCTTTGGTGGAATTTCATCCTTTAATTCCCTTTTTATTTCTTCCTCAATATTATCCTTCTTTGACTCACCATGCATATCACTTACTTCTTCTAAGCTACCATTTGGCTTGTTTGGATTTGGTGGATTTTGACCATCTTCTATGATTGTTGAAATAACAACATTCTCGGCCACTTTTGCAGGATTCGATGTTACTTCATCATTTCCAATGGCTTTTGATTTGTTATTGTCTTCCACTAAGGTTTTCATTTGAGGTGAAGAGATGGATTGTATAAAATCATCCTGTATAACAACTGATGTTGATTTGTCTTCACCTTTTCCTCCAGCAGGATCCTAGTCATTTGCCAAAAAACTGGGCACATTAGATCAAGTTTTTCTTACTGATCAACGTGATGTGATTTCCTTCTCTTTTTTGATGAATAGGCCAAATATAAAAATATTACAAGCATAAACTCAACCAAAGTGAAAATAATATGAGAACAATGACAGGTTTACAAGACGTTAACTATATACCATGTTTCTGGATATGATCAGAGTGTCATTCTCCTTCCTATCCACACCATCAAAGATTGATTTGTCTGTGGTGTTGTAATCATCTGCCATTGTTGGCTTGTTTGGCTTTGGTGGGTTAACATCTGCAAGTTGAGTCAACTCTGTAGCCTTTTTACCATCTTTTATGGTTGTAGAAATACCGACATTCTCAGTCAATTTTGAAGGAGTCGGTGTTACTTCATCATTCTCAACTACTTCTGATTCGTTGTTGATTTCCTCTGAAGTTTTCATTTGAGGTGAAATGAGGGATTGTATATAACCATCCTGTCTAACTATTGATGTTGATTTATCTTCACTTTTTTCTTCAGCAGAATCCTAGTCAGCATCCAAAAATGGGCACATTAGATCAAGTTTTCCATTTATTGTTTCTCAGGAGAACTAGGTTATGTGCTTGATCAAAATGATGTGACTTCCTGTCCCTTTTTGGTGAATGAACCAAATATAAAAACATTGATAACTATGAGCTCAACCAAAATGAAAATAATATGAGAAGAATTCCTATCCATAAGGTATAGTGATTAATCTTCCTTCTTGACTTGCAATTATATATAAGCAGTAATATGTCAATGATTTGTGAACTTCTCAAAATTACAAAGAAAAACATAAATTGCTACAAGGATTCAAACCTGAAAATCACTAGATACACTAGTAAGTGTTAAGGCAGCTGGATGAATAGACAAGGGCTGCAAAATAGGAGGCATGGTGTTGAAAGGAACTTCACTAGTTGGAGGTTCTTGTGTCATGTCCTCTATATTCAATTGTGCAACATCTGTACTTATGTGTTGATTAAAAGCAGGTAAGGTAACATGATCCATAGGGGTCTTCTCTGGGGACAATGATCTTGGTGAAAGGGATGAAAATGTGTTCATAGACATGGCATCAATCGATTCTTGATGTTGATGCACAACTGGTGGCCTTAGATCTTCATTGCTATGTGAGTTATCTTCGTCGGTGTTTGATGAATCAGTCACATGATGATTGAGAATTTGTGCTTCAGTTTCTGAATTTTCTGAAAGGTTTTGCTTTTCCTGTTGAGCAGAAGCAAAATTTTTGTAAAATGGAAAACAGCACTCCCTCTAATCCTTGATGTAAGACCTATTTATCTAATTTAATTAGATTTTAAAAGTTAATTAAATTAGCTAATATAGCATGTTTTTTTTCTAAAACACTTTAATCATCTTCCTTAATTCCCTCTATCTTTCTTTTAGTTGATTATTGTTGAAGGGACATTGATAGCGATAAATTTGAAAAAGAAGACTAACTTCCCAGTTAGGTCATATATTAAGGACTGAAAAAGTGTATTTTTGTTTGCTGAGCCAAATCGAATGATATTGTCAAACCAAAAGCTGTATTAAATAAAAAAAACGACTGACCTCTGGCTTTTTTGATTGTGATCCATGAGGAGAATAATCCAAAGACCTACTGATCAGCAAATCTGAAGAATTTGAAGGCTGCGTTGCTTGAGCTTCCACCTCATCCTTTTTCACATCACTGAAAACATTATAATCATAATTGATTTTCTCACGAGTTGGAGTGTCCCCATGAGACTCAGATGTTGAGGAGGATGAACTCACATGATGATCCACAACTTGTGCTTTATTTTCTGAAAGGTTCTGCCTTTCCTGTTGAGCAGCAAAATTTTTACAAAATGAAAATGCTTGTTCATGTCTTCTAAGCCAGATCAAATAGATAACAGTTCACTTTAATTTGTCACAACAATGAATTACCTCTTGATGTTGGGGTTGTGTTTCATGAGGTGGATGATCCAGAGACCTACCAATAAGAAAATCTGAAGGATGTGTTGTTTGAGTTTCCACCTCATCCTTTTTCACATCACTGAAAACATTATAATCATAATTGATTTTTTCATGAGTTGGAGTGTCCCCATGCGAATCAGATGTTGAGGAGGATGAACTCACATGATGATCCACAACATGTGCTTCAGTTTCTGAATTTTCTGAAAGGTTTTGTCTTTCCTGTAGAGCAGCAAAATTTTAGCCAATGAAAATTCTTACTAATGCCTTCTAATTTAATTTGTCACAGCAATGACTTACCTCTGGTTTTTGTGGTTGTGTTTCATGAGGTGGATGATCCAGTGACCTACCGCTACCAATAAGAGAATTGGAAGGAAGTGTTGCTTGAGTTTCCACCTCATGTTTTCTCATATCACTGAAAATGTTATAGTCATAATTGATTTTTGCATGAGCTGGACTATCCCCATGCAAATCAGACGTTGAGGAGTGTGAACTCACATCTATAACATCTTCTTCAACTTTTTGTCTCAAAGGGATGGGACTGCTCTTTTGGCTGTCATTGTTCATTTCTGCAATACCCTCCTCACAAGATCTTAACTTGATAGAGATTGGCTCTAAATCATCACTCCTAGGACTAAGAACAGACTCTTCTTTATCAATGTCCTCCCCATCAAACACCACAGATTCTCCATCTGTTGTGAGTGCAGTTGGTGAGCCAATTTCTGATAACTCTACTTGTAAGTCAGAAGCAATTGAACCTGTTGGCTTATGAAAAATGCATCTATGTGGGAAAGGCATGTCCTCCTCTTGGTTCCTACTGGTCGCAGATGAAGGGGAATCAAGTGAAGCCTCACAAATAGCAGTACTTGTAGCAATTGGGAAATTGAAGAACTTTTTACTGAAAGGCTCATGATAATGATGCTGCTGAGGAGTTTTTGATTGTTCTTCTTCTTCTTCCCTGAAGGTTGTTGATGGCTCACATGTGTGATGTGAAAAGGATTTTTGTACTTGAGTAGCATTCAACAATTTCTTCCATTTGTTTTTGGCTTTGTTCTTTTGGTCCGTTGTTGTGTCGAATTTGACTAGGAGCGGTTTGGGGGCTTTAACTATAGTACTCATATTATCACAAGAATCAATGTTTTTGGAGAACAATTTTTCTATTATCAGGTTATGATTTCCTTTATCTGCAAGAGTTTGAAATGCAAACTAGAATTCATAACAAACTTCAATACATTTTCCCGCCAAGTTATAAAACACAAGAAATAGTAATCATATAGACATTAAATCATTTATACTTATGTTGTGTAGTCTTAAAATCTTAAAATTCAACTTAAATTTCATTAATTTTCAAACAGAATAAAATCTCCTTTAATAATCAAGATGATAAAAGAAATAAAGAAAAATTCATAAGTAACTGAGACGAATAAACCATAATCGAGTATATTTAAATACCATAATAACATAAGATTATGTTAACATTAAAAAAACTTCTAAATATTAAATCAGTTTTGTTTTTTTACAATAGTTTAGATAATTACTGAATTGAAATTGGAAGTTATTTTTCTAGAGTTTTTCATAAATTTATGTTAACATGGGTTTCACAATCAGCCCAAAAAAATATGATATTATTTATGTATATAAAAGAAAACGTAAATTTACCCATTGAGGCATTTCTGTTTTTAAAATAAAGAAGAAAAGGCGGGAAAAAGTGGCGGTTGTACCAGAAAGCCTTCTGAACCTGTCTGAAACCCTCCTTCCATTGATGAAGAAAGGCTGTGACTCTTGGTCAAATTGTAAAGAAGCCCCATAACTGAAGCTTTCATGTCTACGAAACGCCATGTCCTTCGATGTGAACTCTTGGTGGAAGCTACCTCCCGTGAGATTTGGTTTCTCTTCACAAGCATCGTACGGAAGATCAAAAGGGTTTTGCGATGGTCGCAGAGCTGACGGAGCCGAACCAGGTATCTCTAATCCATCGATCCCTCCATAATTTCTTGGAGATTTTAATGGATCTGTTCTTGCAATGTGTAGAGGAGCCATTCGGCTCGGAGAAGCTCTTAAATAGGTTGGGCCTTGCTCCATCTGCAGCTTCATTTGTTGTTTCGCTCTTCTTCTCGCTATCAGACTCTCCAGCCTTTGGTTTCTCTCCATCTCTGAAATCCCTAGATCCATCAGGTTTTTCTGATCGTCCTTCGACCATTCCACTGCTTTATTCGCTTCCTCATCCTGTGATTCTTCTCCTTCTCCTTCATCTTCCCCTTCCTCTTCCTTCTCTTCTTTTGCCTCCACTGTGTCTTCTTTCTCGAAATCAGGCTCACCGCTGCAACCATCTGATTTATCATCATGTTGGTCTGAATAAGAAGTTTTAACTTGGTCGCTAATCGAAGGGTCTGGTTCTGAGGGCCAGACTTGTGCATCAGTATTCTGGGATTTTCCTGCAGAATCAGAAGAACTTTTTTCTTCCTCTGACGCAAGTCCATCGCTATAACTATCTGATTTGTTGTTTTGTTGATCAAAATCAGAAGCTTTAGCTAACTCACTAATCGAAGCTTCAGATTGTAAGGGAGAGATTTGTGTATCAGTATTCGGCAATTTTTCTGCAAAATCGGAGGAATTCTCTTCATTCTCACTAGATTTAGCATATTCCTTCTTAGAATCGCAGCTTTCTATGGTTGATGATTCCAAGACTTTGGCTTCTACAACAGTATCTTGCACATCCAATTTCTTATCTGTGAAATTTCGCCTTCTACTTGTAGCATTTCTAGATAAACATCTTCTTTCGAGAAGCATGTCGCTTTTCCCATAATTACGTATTTTATAACGTTGCTTTTCAATTTCTTTCGGCTCTTCTTTCTTCTCATCTTTTTTCATATAAATGAACTGGCCTTCCTCAGAACTCCAAAAGATTCTTATAAAAATGGCAGCACAGACCAGAAACGGGGACAGATAGACTATGAAGTGGTAAATATAAGAGAGAAATAAATATAAGCTGCAGGATATTAACAGAACACCAGAAATTAATGGGCGCCTTCTAATGAATGTAAAGCTAGCCTGGATTGAGAGCTCGATCATTCTCAAGAAATAAAATGGAATTTCCTTCTCATTCAAACCCATCTTTTTTTTTTTTTTTTTGAGTTAATGCGTACATAACAATGGAGAACTCAATTTGGGAAACTTAGGCCTTCAATCGTTCGAAAACATGTAATTATGGTCATCGTGGTAATAATCGAGGGGTGCAGACATGTTTGCTATATAGGTCCATTGATGAAATCTATGGAGAAACTCTGTTTTTCTGCCATGGAAATAAATTTTTGAGAACAAAAAAGAAGAGGGAGCTGAAAATAGAGATGGGGTTTTGATTAGAAGCTATGGAATTTTAAATGTGTAAATGTAAGTGTTGTTGTAACTTTTGAACAAATTATAGAGTTGACGCGAATGTCTATATGATTTTACAGGAATCCATCAAAAAAGTGAAAAGAAGCAAAACCAACAGATGAAATAAGAGAAAAAGGGTCAATTAGACCCCAAATCCTGGTGAGCAGTAGGAATTATTTGATCTTTCCCTCGACATATGGTTAGCCGTAGAACCATGAAGTGTTTAGTTCGTCCTTTTTAAGAAACCTTTTTTGCTTGGCTGAAATTTCAGGGGATCCTCAAATTCAGGAGATTTGCTATGTATTTATATATCTTACTTTTAGAAGATGACGGGATGAGAGGGACTACATTTTTCTTGGGGTACAGAAAAAAGGATTAAGATAATGTCAAGGTAATTAAATCAAATGGAAAACTAATATAAATATTTGACACTACATTTTCATTATGTTCGTGAGCATCGTTCTCGACGTTCCCAAAAAAAACAAGAAGAAGAAACAAAAAAGTAAGCATCGTTCTCATATCTTTAACAAATATAGGGCGCACAAAAATTGTGCTACTTATAACTTCATATTCATTATTTTCTATTTTAGGCTAAATACGCACTATTTACACTACATTGACAGACAAAAAAAAAAAAAAGGAATACTGACCCAAGCCAACAATTTGTTGTGATTATTTCTGGGATTTTCAGCATTTCATTGCTGAGTCTGAAATGTCAAAGTGAAGAAGTATTTTATTTATATTTATTTTACACACACACACATTGGACATGTTCATTGTTCAGTATCATTTTCAGAGACATCCATTTGTGACAAATTTCTAGTCATTTCCTGATGTATAAGCACATAATGTTCCAAGACCCACTTGACATGGATGCACTTAAATTTGAACATCTCAATATATATAAATATTTTGTTTAACCGAACAGTTCTTCTTCTATTGGTAGTGCCCTTTTTCAGTATTGTGCGCATATATATAGACAAGCCCGCGTTTATGGGTGTGTTTCCGTTTTCATTTTTTTGAGAAGTGATTTCAACGGAGGAGATTAGAAGGGAGGGTTTAAAAAGAATTTTGTTTTCCTTTATTTGGACAGACAAACAAGAAGAGAAGGAGGGGATTTTAATATTACTTTGTTGGGAATAGAATGGGAGAAGAGAAAAAAATACTTTTATATGGATAACTTTATTCTATTTTATTTAAGTTGTTTTTTACTTTCTAAAATATTTAGTAAAATATAATTATAAATGACATTTATTACATACAATTATAATTTTATAACTATTAAAATTAAATAAATATAATTATAATCCATACTTAATAGCTACTATATATACAATAATATATATCTAATTAGTATTAATAATTGTGATTCTATAATCCTATATATACACAATAATGTTAGTCAATATATATCTAAGTAGTATAGTTTCCTTTCAAATTCCCCTAATTTTAGAAGGAATGGTTAGAAGGGGAGATGGTTTTATCTATCTAAATTAGGAAAGGTAAGCAAAATCCCCAATTTCCCTCTCATCCCATCCCCTCCCCTCGTAACTTACTCCCTCCGGTATTAATTATAAGACTCAGTTGACTTTTTTAAAGAATTATAAGAAAACTAATTACATTACTTTAAAGTATTAAAATTTATCATTTTTTTTAAACTAGGTATTCTCCTTGTGCGTTGCACGGGTCAATGAACTCTACTCGATGTTTTTTAAAAGACGAAAGATCACATTGGTAAAGAGATGCAAATTGAAAACCCTTTGATTTATTTGTTGGTTGTTAATTTTTGGAGAGGTATTGCATTCTTTTAGTTCTTAGGATTTCGAATAGAGTTCTAGTAATTGGCATAAGTTGTTAAAGAATCAAATAGTAATGCTTTTAGAAAACTCAAGAGATGACAATTATTCTTATTTGAGGTGACCTTTATCCGGTTATCAATTCCTAATTATTTATTGATTAGTAATTTGTCATTATTTCACATTGATTAACGTTTTGAGCCCTTCATTTTCTAACTAGAAGTTTAATGTACATTAAAATTGTTGAAACTAACTTTATTGAAG
>JBAGKO010000011.1:12675219-12701942 GCA_037177275.1 Acacia concinna | reverse complement strand
TGATGCATGAGGTATAAATTTTATATTCATAACATTGAGTAATTATAAACTAAGGCTTCAAAGGGATTGAAGATTTTCACTCTGTCACTAAATGGTTTGGGCCCTTGGCTTTCTTCTGATCAATAGCAACTGAATTTGAATTACTAGTAACCAGGGATTGTGCTTTATCTTGTTTGTAGATGAGTTTGGGCGCTTGGAATGCTATGTATGATTTTTTCTGTTTCTACAACGCTATGCGAGTTTTTTTTTTCTGCCTTTGCGTATGCATGGAATGCGTAAATACTGTATTTGAAGTTGCTAGTTGTTATGCTGCTTATCCTTTCATTAACTGTAACTTATTATAGATTTTTCAATGCCTTACATCATTCATATCCTTTTTTTTATCAGAAACTAAGCATCTTGCCAAGGTCAGGAGGGGCATTGGGATTTACTTATATTCCTCCAACCCATGAGGATAGATATTTGCTATTCATTGATGAGTTGCGTGGTCGTCTGGTTACCCTTCTTGGAGGACGTGCTGCAGAAGAAGTTGTATACTCGGGTAGAGTGTCAACAGGTGCACTTGATGACATTAGGCGAGCTACTGACATGGCATACAAGGCAGTAGCTGAATATGGACTTAATCAGACCATAGGCCCTGTGTCAATAGCGACACTTTCTAATGGTGGAATAGATGAGTCCGGAGGAGCAATTCCTTGGGGAAGGGATCAGGTCCTCCAGTTTATTTAGTTCTTTCTTTCTCTTGTTCAATTTCTTCCATATGCTGATGTCAGTCTGAACACAAACAGGGGCAACTTGTTGATCTGGTTCAAAGAGAGGTGAAAATGTTGCTCCAGTCTTCTCTGGATGTGGCACTTTCCATTGTGCGAGCTAATCCTACTGTTTTGGAGGGTCTTGGTGCACAGTTGGAAGGTAATATCTTAAGTATTTATTGATATCTGGTCTGGCACAGTTTATGCTTGATAGCCGACAAATAAGTGAAGAATTTATATTTTCATTTATATGAATGGTATTAGGTATATTGAGTTCTTTTAAGATCTTGCTATCTCGGAAGAAGTCTTAGGCTAAAATCTTTAAATACATTGCTCTGATGGTCATTCTTATTTATGAGAAGAGAGGATAATGGGTGGGGGAGATGTACTTTCTTTTCTGCAATGTCCATGGCTTCTTAATTTGTTCCCTGTGTCTTTGTTTCCCTTGCATTTTATCTCATCTTCATATCCCAGTGTATTCTAATATTTGAGAATCGCCATCAAATACCTTGGTGTAGGTTTGAGACACCCCTTTGTTTCACAATCCAGGGCTATTAAACTAACCAATTAAGAACTCTCAAATGTACTAGGACTAGCCAGTGCATCTTTGATGCTGTCATCAGTTCTCCCAAGAGGCCACAATTACAGTGAGCAAGCATATTAATGACAAGGAAGGCATTTCTGCTATGACACTAATACTTCACTTGCCTTGTTTTTGTGGCTCATATGATGTATCACACCATTAATGGATAAATGAATGGATGGAGTAGAAGTATAAATAAGAGATTCATGTTTTGATCTTTAGATGGCAGTTCAATATACAGCACTCTTCTGAAGGGATCTTTGATGACATAGGGATATGAGAATCATGCTTATCTTTCGAGTTTATGTTATGCACTGTTGATGTTGAATGAACTCTGTTTGGGCTTATTAGTCATGTTATTATAAACTTATTCTTCAGAAAAGGAGAAAGTGGAGGGTGAAGAGCTGCAGAAATGGTTAAGATTGGTGGTTACGCCAACAGAGCTTGCACTTTTTGTCCAGGGCAAGCAAGAGTCTCTTCTCCCTTTGCAAGTGAGTTCTTGAAAAGCTGAAGAGTTGTCTTGTATATGCTAGCAATGTGGGGTGAAACCTGGGGTATTATCTTTGACTTACATACATGGTGGAAGCTGGAGAACTTGCTCCCCAGCTCGCATCAGCCTACCCTCACAACTTTTGTATATTCCTTACTAAGGTAAAATTTGGCACCATTTTTAACACAGCCAGCCTCTTTCGTGTTGACTCGCAATTTTCTCAGCCAAAGCCAAGAAACAAAGATGAAAGTACATACATCAGTGCCTTGTCATGGGTTTCATAGCTGTTGTCACTCACTATTTTCATTGCATATGAGCAGATAGTGAAATCTGTTGTATATTGATTGTTATTCATGTGATATGCTGCTGTCTGCAATTGTAATTTGTATACAGTTGTATACATCGTGATTTTGTGAAATATATGTTTCTCCAAAGTGTTTTTTCCCCCCGATAATAGATGGAGCTTGATGAATTAGTTACATTGTTATTGGCTTGTGAATAATGTGACTTGATATAAACTTTATATATGGATTAAAATTTAAAAGTGACATGATCATGTGGCCAGCCTTTGAATATAATGTAGTGTGTATGAAGATTTTTCTGTTGGAAAGGAGCGTAGGCTGAAAGGAATTGTTCTGTTGTGTGTGGGGGAAAGAGGGAATTGACCCCACATTGGCTTGTATGTGCAAGTGACTATATCATACAGTTGGCAGGGAAAAAAAAAAAAGTGGCTATATCATATCAGACTAATTTGCCCGGATGTGAATGATTGCGATGATTTTTATACTTGTTATAGTAATGGCTTCTGATATTTTTTGGAGACCCAAATATCTGTGTTGCTTTCTCAACGCATTATATCTTTGGACTAATGTTGGTGGAGATCGTTCTCCTTTGTAGATGAGTTTTCTTGAAAGGTAACAGTGCCATGAAAATGATTTGAAAGGATTGGCAATAATAATTATACAAATTAAAATGTTTCTAATGATGAAATGAATTAAATTAAATGATTAAAAAGTTATAACTTTTTTAGATATTAGGGGATTTTTTTTTCCTCATTTAGATTTAGGAGTAGTAATAATAATTAGTTTGGTCCATTTTGAAAGGTCAAATCATAATTTTTAAGGAGCGTGAATAACAACTTCCAAAAATAAATACTCCAACCCTCCAAAATGTAAGTAAGTTTTATCTATACTGTAAATGAATTTTATATTTTTTCCTCCGAGAGTAATTAATATTTATTTTACTTTATCTATATGATTAATGATTTACATGTGGCTCTTTTATATTTTCCCCCCTATCCTTCAGAGCTCCATGTAATTTTGACCCCAAAAAAAAAAGAAGCTCAATTTAACGGGTAAGATTGGATTTTTTTTATTTAAGACAAAATTAATGAGCTAATTGCTTTTTGCTATTTTAATGGAGATCGAAAGTGACTAATAATTTAACCGAAAAATGAAGTATATTACATTTTTTTCATTGTCATATAAAATGTATTATATCTTTTACAAGTGTTACTCCTTTCATTCATAAATATAAGTTACTTTGCAGAAAATTTCCACCCATTAAAATATAAGTGGTTGTTTCAGAATTTGTGGATGAAGACGACTTTTTCCCCCAAAATATTATCATTACACATGTAGAAGAATAATCACACTTTTTTTTAATTATTATATGTGGTTGGGATTGAATCGGATGGGGTGCCATATAGGGCATTAATCATACCACACGGCCTAAAGGCCGTTGGTTAATCACGCATCCTTATTAACCATTTATTTCTGTAAAATTGAAAAAAAAACAAATAAAAGTTTGCAGCACAATTATTAAAAGAAATTAATTTTGATAACCTTTCTTGACTTGTTCAAGTAGCTAATAATGATTTGTCAAAAAACATAATAAAAAGAAAAGGAAAGGCATGAAATGGAACTCATCACTTGCCATGAACTCAAATAGATAATTTAAGAAAATCCTCAACAAGAAAAAAAGAAAATACTATAGGAGCTAGATAATGTGTTTACTTTTATTTTAAATACAAGACATTAATATACCTTACTTCAGAAATTCGTAATTTTTTTTTCTAAAGTATCTTTCTTAACTGTACATAGTAAGAAGGTTTTTATAAAAAAATTTGTTATAACACAGATGATTAAGAAAATGGTATTTTAATAAAGAAATTGAACCATAATATAGATACTACAGTTATTAAGAATGGGAGATACTAGTATTAAAAATGAAAGGCAGCATCAGATCTAGACTTGATTTTCCTGTGCATATTATTATAATTATTAGATGATAGAAGATATTATTGATGGCGCATGGACGTGGAAGATGCATCACCATGGATTGGAAAGTTCAGTTGCTCGTTTCAGCCATCAGTGGCACTTGCAGCTGTCTTTGGCTATCACCAATTCAACGTCAAGGTTATCAAATTCAGACCAGAACTTTTGTGTTAATGATTAAACTATGGTGGGTAGGAATATTTTAATAATTTGTTAAAAGAAATAAGAAAAATATTTATGATCATAAATTATAGTGTCATTGAATGATCTATTGATACTATGTGTCGATATATAAAAAAAAAGTATAAATAATATTGTATAAATATATAATTATTTTGTTAGTGATTTAAAGGATTAAATTTATTTTAAACAGTATGATATTATAATGAGAATTTCAATTATTTTTAATTCTTTATTCCTCACTTATATAGCACCAAATTGCCGTTTGACCTATAGACCCATTAGCAATTCATCAGTTTGTATGTTATGCTTTCCTTACTTAATGTGAAATCCCCTTTCTTAAAAAAAAGAGAAATTTTTCAAAAATTATGAATTTATAATAATCATTCAGCAACTGCAATAATCACCATTTATAAGTAGGAATTATATCATCCTTATAAATAATCAATATTAAATATTTTTTAATATTTATGAATCAAGTAAAAGAGTCCTATATTTGGTGCACTACTACAGCAGATTGCAAATTGTATTGCACCTGTAGTCATAACATGGGGAGGATTCTCTCATTTTCCACTCTCATTCTTTGGCTTCCTTCTCGTTTCCCCTTTTTTATGTTTAACCAAATAAAACTTCCTTTACACATTTATCCTACATGACATAAAATAACTTAAGATAAGTATACAAACCCTAAAAAGATATATATATATATATATATAACTGCTTATATACTTTCGGAATTATGTTTTTGTTCGTCTAATTTAAAGAGGGAGAAAAAATAAATTTACCATTGTTACAAATATCATAGAATTGTGGTATTCATACCGTGTCATCTTCTCACTCGTATTCATAATTATTTCCTAATGTCGCTTTCGAAATCATGGATGATGAATTCATGAATGTAAGAAATTCGTTTTCTTGTCCCTATTAATTCTTTTCTATACTTCTGTATTATTAGTACTTCTTTTTACATTAGTTTTTAATATATATATATATATATATAATCATGAATAAAACAAGGGTTAACTGTCAAATTTGCTTTGGAAGTATTACATGAGGAGCAATTTTGCCTTGTAAGTTTGTAAAATGGGGCTATTTTACTCTTACTATTAGTTGATCGTCGATTGACCATTAGTTGACTAAATATGTTGAGCTGACAATCTTCAGATCATCCAGTGTAGTTTTGCTAAGGTGAAGATTTGTACCAGAACTTTTAAATCTAACTTTTAAAAAAGAAAAACTAGATAACAGATGGACTTCTGAAACAAGTTTTCACCTTAACAAAAATAAATTAGATGACATGCGGACTGCCAATTCAACATATTTGGTCAACTAACAATCAAAATTAGCAGATTTAAAACTTTCAAGACAAATCTCCATCTTAGCAAAAATATAGTAAATGACCTGTGGACCGTCAGTTTAACATATTTGATCAACTAATAGTCAACTGACGGCAGGGAAAAAATTACCATATTTTACAAACTTTCAAAGTAAGTTGCCCCAAATTATACTTTCAGAACAATCGCTTTTCAAGCAATACATCTTAAACAAATTTAGTCCTTAACCCATAAAATAATTCAAATTCATCATCGGTATGTTGTGTCCCTCACCACTATTGAAAGGCATGTAAAAGATCACGAGAGCCCAGGGGCAGAGCCACGTCATCTTTCCCTTTCTGAACACTTCACGGTTCACGCTCACCCTATGAATAGTGGCATATTTTATTTATAAAAAAAAAGTATAATTTTAAGCAGAATTTTATTTAAACATATTTTTTTTAATTTCAAAATCTCAAATCAGTAATTTTACATAATCAATTATATTATGAATTTAGAAAATCTCATTATTTTTATGAGTAACAAAACAGATATAAAACTTTTAAATTTAAATAGTATTTAAATAGAATTATCTCATTTTCTTAAGGGGTTATATTGATTTATTTATTGTTGGTAAAAAAAATATCATGAAGGGATTTTACCAGAAGGTAAAGTTTACCAACTTTAAAGAAGCTAAGAAAACAGAGACTTTGGTGTTAATACTTAATAGTGATACAAATAATTTTAACAAAATGAAGTAATATTTTATTATTCTTACAATTGGATTATTCCTAGTGGAAAGAAATCGAGAGATGGTTATCGGTGGCGGCTTCCTAATTCCTATAAAGCCCGCCAACTGTGGCACACGGGATCGGGCATTGGCACTCTTTTCTCTCACTCATTCACTCGCTGTGGGATATTTCAGTGGCACCAAGCTTTTTCATTCAGGTTCTCTTCTTCCCTCCCTCTCTCTCGGCTTTAGTGACATTTTTATCATTTCCTTTGTATTAATGTTGCAAGTCTTGCTTAGATTTGGTTTTTAAGGAGTATCTTCCGCGTGCTGTCTCTGTTTCTGTTTCTGCTCTGTGAAGATGAAAATCCTCACTCCAATGGTAAAATAGATTCCTGTGGTTCAGCGTTGGGTTCTCGTGAAAATTTACTTTATCTGCTCTTCTGGAGCTTGGCTGTAGTAGGATTCAATCGTGGGAATGATAGTTTAGTCTCAATCTTCACCCACTTTCTGAAAGATGAAAAAAGAAACAGAGAGCCTTAATCGTTAGTATTATTCAAACACACAACTTTGCGTGTCCTGAAGCTGTTAACTCTCCGAGTCCGACAACTTCATCTTCAAATATATTTCAAGAATTAAATTTGATACATAAATAGCTTGGATTGGGACTTGTGCGGGTGAAGTGAAGGAAGAGGTAATTAAGTTATTGGCTGAGTTTTCAGTCTTCGGTAAATTTTACCTTTATCCACCAGTTGTATAGGAATTATGATCATCCTTACTGGCCTTTTCTTTTTCAGGTTCTGAAAATTTTCTTTAGAGCCTCCCTTGTTACCACTTTATTTGCCCTCTCCTTTACCTGTGTTATTTTTTCCTGTTTTTGTGTCTGGTTTAAGGCAAGACGATGTTAGTTCTCATCCAGACTGCAGTTTAATTAGAAATTCTCACCAATTAATTGAACAGCGATGGACTGTAGATATGTTCCATATCCCACGACGAGCGAATGCTGTCGCAGATCATTTAGCTAAACGGGCTCTGAATGTATTGCCAGGGTATCATCATATTGGGGTGCCTCATGCAGATTTGGCTTCCCTATTAGCCAAGGAATGTCCTGAACCTACCAGTTATGGGTAGAGAGCCGTGAGGTTTAATACCTTCTTGTTATCAAAAAAGAAAAAAAAGAAAAAAGAAAAAAAAAAGGAAAGACTTGGAAGTTAAAACAAGTGTATCTAAGATTAAGCTGTTATTCTCATAATTTTTTCTCGTCATGTTTTCTTTTATCTGCTTGTGGATCTCGGTACAGAGAGCCTTTTTTCTCCAACAAAAATGTTTCAACAATGAAAGCCACTTTCTGAAAATTTGTTGCGGAGGGTTATTATTTTCTGTTATTGTTCTTCTAATACAGGCCATTGGCATGTATAAATGCTTATGATGATATGTAATTTTTCTTTCTTTCAATTTATGCAAGTATCTTTGAACATTAAACATACATACCTGTTGTCCTTAAAGTGAAAATTACTCTTAAAACTTGAATTTCTCTAGTTCAGCATCAGGATGGCGTCAGTTCATGCTAATGCGACATCAATTGTTAGCAAGAATGGGAATCGTGTTTCTCAAACAAAGCTCCCTGGTACTGCATTCTTGCCTGGATTTGATGCTACCGGGCGTGTCTCCAGTACTTGGAAGAAAGAACTTGTCCCATTTTCCATGGCATTGGCCCCTAGAGCCACATTGACATTTGATCCCCCAACTACTAATTCAGACGGAAGCAGACAACAGAAGAACACAGTCGACCCTGCATCTCCAGATTTTCTGCCCCTTCCTTCCTTTGAACAATGCTTTCCAAAAAGCACAAAAGAGTACAGGTATGCCTTGCATGTGTGTCTTATTATTTTATATGATTACTTGGTTTTATTTCCAGCTGTTATGGCTTTTCAATTTTACATAGACATTCAAGCCAATTATCCTATAGGATGTCTTCAAATGACTCAGCTTTTTATATTATGATGTTTTAGGGAAGTTATACATGAAGAAACTGGCCATGTGCTCAAAGTTCCCTTTAGACGAGTTCACCTGTCTGGGGATGAGCCACACTTCGATACCTATGATACTAGCGGCCCTCAAAATATAAGCCCAAGGATTGGTACGCTGATCAAGCTTAATTCTGTAAAATCTCTATATTACAATCCTCTTGTGACTAATGTTGGGTAACTTGCGTTCATAAGGAATCAAGGCTAATTGATTTTTGGGTGAATCAACCGGCATTATTTTTTGTCTTAGTCAATCAATATTTCCCGATTACCTTGATCTTTTTATTTTTTTGTAATTCATGCTATCTTGTTATATGTATTACAGCTAAGATTATTAGCAATGAATTCACTTAGATTCTATGAGTGAATATATGCAATCTTGTACCCAATTTTGTTTTTTTTTGTTTTCTTTCTTAAATGAGAGTCTAGTACAAGGCTTTAGTGTGGTTTAGGGTCTCTCATTTTCGCGAATTGACTTTCAACATGTATAGACTAACCAAGGCTCTGATTTCTCGGACATGGCGCTGGGCACGCAGATGCATTCATATAAATCCCAATGCAACATGATGTTGCAAATGAAAGATAGGCAAATCAGAATTTTCTTTTTAAATTCTTTTATTATCTCAACTTCTTGACGAATATTACCTTTACTATTTTCTTAAAAGACAAAGAAGTGAATGATGGGATTAGTAACTACATTTGAAAACTATATTCCGATGTTTCTATCACACCAAGCCTTAGGAAAGACTTATAGTCTCTTTTTTGGTGGGTTTTGATAATCAGGGCTCCCTAAGTTGCGCAAAGACTGGGTTGACAACAGGGAGAAGATAGGTGCACCAAGATTCACTCAAATGCATTATGCTAAGCAGGGAATCATTACTGAAGAGATGCTGTTTTGTGCTGCCCGCGAAAAAATTGACCCAGAGTTTGTCAGGTCAGAAGTTGCTTGCGGACGAGCTATCATTCCTTCCAACAAGAAGCACTTGGAACTAGAGCCCATGATAGTTGGAAGAAACTTTTTGGTGAAAGTAAATGCAAATATTGGAAATTCAGCTGTTGCAAGCTCTATAGAAGAGGAGGTCTACAAGGTTCAGTGGGCAACTATGTGGGGAGCTGATACAGTCATGGACCTCTCCACGGGTAGCCACATTCATGAAACTCGAGAGTGGATCCTACGGAACTCTCCTGTACCTGTTGGGACTGTACCAATTTATCAAGCACTTGAAAAAGTAAATGGAGTTGCAGAAAATCTCAGCTGGGAGGTTTTCAGGGATACCCTGATTGAACAAGCTGAACAGGGTGTTGATTACTTCACCATCCATGCAGGAGTGCTTCTAAGGTATATCCCATTAACAGCAAAACGCATGACTGGAATAGTCTCTCGAGGAGGATCCATTCATGCAAAGTGGTGCTTAGCTTATCACAAGGAGAATTTTGCTTATGAGCACTGGGATGAAATACTTGACATTTGTAATCAGTATGATGTGGCCTTGTCCATAGGTGATGGGCTACGACCTGGGTCCATTTATGATGCAAATGATACTGCTCAGTTTGCTGAACTCTTGACACAGGGGGAGCTGACCCGTAGAGCATGGGAGAAGGATGTGCAGGTGATGAATCTTTGATGTTTCTCTGTAGTATTTTGCCGATAAATCTTTGGCAAGATAAATACTGCAGTCTTTGATCTTTATCTGAATTGAACTCACAATATGCACATAAATCTGTTGAATGCCTACTCCTTTTTTGTTTGGTTTAACTCTTATGGTTTTTCTTGTGACTACCTAGGCAGCTCTTATTTTATATTATATGCTTAGTTATGAATAGACTAGTGCTCCAGTGAGGACGATATTTCAATTACTCTTGGATTTCATACTGATATTAAGGGTAGTAAAGTTACCAGGGTTGGCCTTCCTGTCAAACTTTATCGTGGTGCATTATTTTTAAGAAAACTTGCTCCAGGGTTGCCCTATCTTTATCATACCATATTTATTACTTACATCAGCTGAAGGAATACCATTCCTGTCAATGCTTACTTTTGGAGAAAATGAGCAATTTTATTTTCCAACTTAACAGGTGATGAATGAAGGACCTGGGCATATACCAATGCACAAGATTCCAGAAAACATGCAGAAACAACTGGAATGGTGTAATGAAGCTCCTTTTTACACTCTTGGTCCTTTAACAACGGATATAGCTCCTGGTTATGACCACATCACCTCTGCAATCGGTGCTGCCAACATTGGAGCACTTGGCACTGCTCTTTTATGTTATGTCACTCCAAAAGAGCATCTTGGGTTGCCCAATCGGGATGATGTGAAGGCAGGGGTTATAGCTTACAAGATATCTGCTCATGCAGCTGATTTAGCAAAAGGTCATCCACATGCTCAAGCCTGGGATGATGCATTAAGCAAGGCTAGATTTGAATTCCGATGGATGGATCAGTTTGCTTTATCATTGGATCCAATGACTGCCATGTCCTTCCATGATGAAACGCTACCATCAGAAGGTGCCAAGGTAGCCCATTTCTGCTCTATGTGCGGACCTAAATTCTGCTCTATGAAGATAACAGAGGATGTGCGCAAGTATGCTGAGAAACATGGCTATGGGGATGTTGAGGAAGCTTTAAAGCATGGGATGGATGCTATGAGTGCTGAATTTCAAGCTGCCAAGAAAACTGTAAGTGGGGAACAACATGGTGAAGCTGGTGGAGAAATTTACCTGCCAGAAAGTTACATAACTTCCAAGGAGGGGTAAGTTTTACTCCTGCATTCATTGTAAATTACACCTTTTCTAGTACGCCTTACATCATCAGAAGCATCTTCACTGTCTTGTGTCACCTTTTCAATTTTTGTGACATTTGTGCAAGTAGCTACAGACACCTTAGTACTTCACTGCCGCATCAAAAGTTTGTCTGCTTGTTATGTGATATATAAAACGAGAGTTAAGGGAGGTTAATGGGCACTGGGCAGTGAGTTAGTTAATTGGGCTTTGGAACCATGGTCTATTTCCCTCTGTTTCTTCCTCTTTTTCTCTCTTTCATACCCTTTCTACACATTAATACCATTTGATTCCGATGGTTTCCCATTGGCAGATATGGAAATGTCTTATGAAAATTATCATGCAGGACCATATGAATGGAGTGAATGACTGGCCATTTGAGATGGAACTTGGAGCTGGTTGCATATTATGCGCATAGCAGATTGGGGAAGAATAATTTTCAAGTTTCAAGCTGAGGATACAAAGTCCAGTTTGTTAGACGATCTTTTAAAACTTTATCCTTTATTTTGTCTGTCTGTCTAGTGTCCTATAATTTCCATGAATAAACCTTTCATTTTTCACTAGTTTCATGTTTAGATTTGCGTTCATCTTTTGGGAAATCTTATTAACTTCTAAGATGCACCAGGGGTGCCTTCATCTGCATGAGCTCCGGCTTTAAAGAGCTTGGATGCTAGCAGATCAGGCTGAGATAGTCCCTTTGAACCTGAACAGGGTAAAGCCTGCGTAGGGAGCGTGCATTGTTCTTTTTTCTGCGTTTTTGTATGCATTTGCAGCAGTGCAGGGAGTTTGCGTTATAATATGGTTTGAGCTTAGCTGATTTCTGGGAAGCAGATTCTGCATGATGATCATGAAGTTGCTGAACCAAACGTTTACATAATCTGAATGAATATTATCTCTTGGCTCTTTAAGTTGGTGAGCTACCATATGAAGGGTAATTCTATGGAGCCTTCTATTTCTTGGAAGATTTTTATTATTAGATGCGTGCACGGACAACATATAGATGCGTCTAATAATGAGAATGTTTAACCTTTTTTCTGAAGTAGAATTCTATATATAGAATCATTAAAAAAAAAAAAAACTTCTTACATAGTAACATTCAACAGATTTCAGATCAGAAGTACTCGAAATTTTTAATTGAAGTGTGCCTATTCCTGTCAAATTAAAGTTATATTGCTGAAACAAACTGAAATTGGTATCATACAACTATATTGTTGAATCATGACATTCTAACATAATACCACCTCCGGTGCTAAATATATAAGATCTCTTTACACTACAAATGAGACATTCTATTAAGGACAGGAGGTAGTCTACAACATGAAGTATTATCCAAAACAAGATTGAAGTCATATCATATCTCAACCACATATTGTCTTGTATCTCATCTTTAAATGGAATATTTTGACCAAGAAAATAAGCTCTATGGCAGTGGGACCTTGTCATGAAGTTATTTATTTGAGATAGTTCCCAATTTTAATCGAACTTCGAACTACTTGTAAAGTGAAACCATGCAATCAAACTTTTTGGATCCTGGGCGACAGAATTCAACTTTCTTTTATGTATTAAAATTGAAATCATCGAAACTTTGCTTGTTGGATAGCCCTTTTTATCTTTCCTAGTTTCACATTTACATGCGAATGCAAGACATTGAATTAATTATTAATTATTTAAATAAGACCTATGTAGTGTCAGCTTGTTCATACTTGGAATTACTCCTTTCTGAGGTTGTTATAACATGATCTTATACAAGAGTGTTTGTGGGAGAATATTTCCACCTTTTCTTTTTCTTCCCCATAAAAAAGATCTTTATGAGCAAAAGTGACTTGGAAATGAACATTTATACCAGTAATGATTCTTTTAGGATCCGCTATCTTATGATTTGAAATTTTGCAGGCACTTACGTATATTACTGTAAAAATGACAATATGTACGAGCCACCCACAGCCATTGTTCCCCTAAGAAAGTGGGTTAGGCATTACTACAATTACCGTAGACCCAGGAAAAAATGCAAAAACATATGGACACAACATCTTTGAATTTAAAATACAAAAATATACTTATGTACAGGACAAAAAAATAAGGTGATATTATCATGACTTAAGTACATATTAATCAATACTGGAGTATTTAATGTGACCATCACATATTTTGAGATATCAAACAAAGGGGATGATATGAAAATGTGAAGTAAGGTTTAAAAAGATGAAGTAATCATTGCAACAAAGTAGTTAGAAGTAGTCATGGTTTTTGCTTTCCTCCAAATAACTGCAAAACCATTTGCAGTTTTCTGGTCACTTGTTAAATTAAAAGTGGGTCACCCACACACACACACACACACACAAATTAATTAGTTTTAATTAATTGAATTAAAAAAAAGAGGGTTTCTTATATAGTAATTTAACTCTTCCCCCACTACCCACAAAAAGCAGAAAAGGGTGAGTGTGAGGCATGGCAAGGAATCAGAAAAAGTAAACAAACAATGGAAAAGCGTCACACTAAACATTCGTATCTTCCTTCCCTTTTTTACCCATTCAACCTCTTTTCCCACCGCCTTAACCCACTTCCCGGTACTTTTCAATTCAAAAGAAATTCTATTTTGACTGTGAAACAGAGGTAACTAATATTGATCTTGTCACTAGTGGACAAGATTGGTTTTTTCCCCTTTTTTCACTGGGAGTTTAATTTTTAACCACTTTTTCTTATCACATGTAACTGAAGAATGTAAATGGTTTGTCGAAAGCTATGAATATTTTATTGTAGTACAAATATGTTTTAAAATGAAGAACCACTCGCTGCATAATTGCTATTCCCCTACCAAAGTCTTGTAGTACATACACTTTCTTCTCTCTATTGACAACCACATCAATATAAAAACACCTTCTCTTCCTCCTCTGTTTCACATTTAAGCTTGAGCAACATCATGAGCCAGAGAGGCTACTTCAATCGCCAAGCAAGCTTCTCATGGTCTCAGAGCTATACTTCTAGCGTTAAAAATTCTGGTACGGGAAGGTACACCAAAAGCTGTAACTTTGGGTTCATATCAGATAAGTCTGAGTTTTCACCTGTGGAGTTTCTGAAGCATCTTGCAGAGAGAGTGGCTAGAGCTATACGATTTGTGTCTGAAGAGAGAAGAAGAAGAAGAAGCACTACGAGAAGAAAGAGAAGAAACTTGCCACTAGATTCTCGTCCTTCCTTGGTAAGATCAGATTCAAGAGCTGGTGGTGGTGGAGGCACTTCGGATTCTTACAGGTCTGATGCTGTGGAGGACTGTATTGAGTTCATGCATTCTTCCTTTTCAAGATCAAATTCCTCAGCCAATTCTCGGGACACTTAATGAACTTGCTTTGAAGATTATGGTATGATGTGCCATATGTATACTTTCAAGTATGAATTTATCATCTAGAATGTGTTCAGGCCTGCAAAAAAAAAAAAAGGAAGAACAAAAGCTACCTCCAGAAGAAAGCTACTGTGTTTGGTAAGGATTCTTAGACTTAATAGCGATCAAATCGGCTATTACGTGAAGAATTAACTTGATCTATCTATCTATCTATCTATCTATCGTTTATAAGTTGAGTTTACTTTAACGGGATGTTGTTTTGCTGAGATTCCAAGGGCGTGTACATTTGATTTCAGCAAAAAAAAAACATGATGGGATTATGAATTTCTTTTGTTTTTCTTGTTCTGTCTTCCTTTCCATTGCTTCAATTTGACATTTCAGGGTAGATTAATCCAGATGGTTTCTGTCTCGTTCAGTTCAGAACTTAAAACAAGGCAAGATTGAAACTCTTTGAACAGTGTAGGAGCAGATATTAAAATCAAAGACAGTGATTAATTAAGATTGAAAATTACGTTGTTTTTGAATTGTCATTCAATTCACATGTTGGCTGCAACCTACCCTGCTTCCTCTGCTCTTCTTGTCCTCTAAAGTCTAATAAAGTTCGGTCTTTTACTGTTCTAAAAATTGAATCTGACGAACACTATATATTATATGTATAAGCAGTTGGTAGTAACTGACACAGTGAATCGTCGTTAAATACAAATACCCATAAGCTAAGTATTATGCAACGCTAAAAATAAAATCTTTCCTTGAGGATGATTTGTATGAGCCCGGATTCTCTTCATGTTGCTTCCTATCTTTGGCGCTCCATTACCTAAAACTACAACACTTTAGATAATTTTGAGTGTAAAATATGAGGGTGGTTTATTTTTTTTTTATTAAAAAACAATATTCAGTGTCTTCAACTATTTTGTTTAGTAGCACCAATATTATAAAATAATTTTTTGTACACTCTGAAATAAATTTTTTTTTTTCAGTAGCCTCCAGTAATTAGGAAGCTACATTCAAAAGTATTTTTTTGGATAAGACAATATCATTGAGTTTGTTAAATTAACTTTTCCATTTGTACATATTATATGTTAATAAAAAAATACTTTTTAGTATAGGTTGCCAGATGCTGGAGGCTATTAAAAAAATATTTTTTATTATTGGGTGTTATTAAAAAAAATAGTTGAGGACACTGAATATTATTTTTTTAAAAAAACACTAAACTAGCCTCACATTTTACAACCAAAACGATTTAGTTTTGGGTAATGGAACGACATGGTGAGAATCCAGGTTTGTGATAGACCAGTCTAGAGATCCAGTTATTTCTTGCTTCTCTTTTGGCTATTATTTTTTTTTAAAAAAAAAATCAAGATATATCATATGGTTATTTCAACTCTAAATGACAATATTTTAGCGAAAAGAGACTTTCAATCTCAATATAAAAACTTTAATAACCTACATACTTCAGAAAAAATGGATTAAGAGTACTTATTATGTGCTTAATATAAAACATATTTTGAAAATTGATATTGTCCTTAATTCGAGAAATATTTTATGTATTTATCAATCTTTATCTAATTAATCTCAATTTATGATCCCTCACAATAATAAGGAAGAGATTAAATGTGATAATTAAAAAAGATGAATATAGCCTTTTAGAAATACATGTTATATTAATTAACTCAATTAATTTATATAATCTAATTAAATTACGAAAATATGTATTATAATAAATATTGGAGGGAGAGGGAATAGTTGTCTAAACATTTTATAGGCCAAAATGAGCTGAGTTTGAGTGGATGCAATCATTTTTAGAGGGTGCAAAACTTACCTTTAGTTGTGTGCGATATCCTCGTCTGTGTGTAAATAATTTCAATTTTAAAGACCTCTGCACAACTGAAAATTAGTTATATATAGGTGTAGAAGAGTTACACTTTGTATTAGATCTTTATAACTAATAAAATTTCTAAATAGGTAGTTTTTACCAATTTTCCTTATTATTCATAAACTGTGAAATATGAGACTCAACAATCAACACTCAATATTAAAAAGCGAAAATCTCAGAAAAATACTAAATAAATGTATGAAAAACAATTTAGTGCCTTTTTGGATATAAAAAAAAAGTTTTTCTAAGACAAAAAGCCATTATAGGAAAAATATACCCAAACACTTTCATTTTCATAAAAGCCATTTTACCCCCAAACCAACTTTCTTTCCTCCAAAACCATCTTTTCAAAAAGCTATTTTTTCACTTTTATCTTTCTTCAATTTTCCATTTTTCTTCTTCTTCTTTCTCTAAAATTTCTATTACCCTAAACCAACTTTCTTCATTTTTTCACTTTTCTCCTTCCTCTTTCCATTTTATCATCTTATAATATGGACTAATATTGTAATTTTAATTTTATTATCCAATTTATTTAAATTACATGTAAGGGTTGTGATTTAAATAAATTGGATAATAAAATTAAAATTACAATATTAGTCCATATTATAAGATGATAAAATGGAAGGAGGAAAGAGAAAAGTGGAAAAATGAAGAAAGTTGGTTTGGGGTAGTTGAAATTTTAGGGAAAGAGGAAGGAGAAAAGTGGAAAAATGAAGAAAGAGAAAAGTGAAAAAGTAGTTTTTTAAAAAGTTCGTTTTGAAGGAAAAAAAGTTAGTTTGAGGGTAAAATGACTTTTATGAAAAATGAGAGTGTTTGGATATATTTTTCTCAGAATGGCTTTTTTTCCTATCCAAACACCCTCTAAGACCCAATTGGTTTTTTTGGAGAGATTAAGGAAGCCAAAAGAGTCAACTAGGTCTTATAATTAAGATCGGAGGTAGTATATATATCACACTATATTTACATACAATAAGACTCCCTCCAGTCATAATTATAAGACTCAGTTTTTTTTAAAGAGATTAAGGAATAAAAAAGAGTCAATTAGGTTTTATAATTAGGACCGGAAGTAGTATAAATATCACAATATATTTATATATATATATGTATTTATGTATATATATGTAAGTTATATAATATGATTTATGCCAGTTTTAATTATTTTCTATTAAAAGTAACTTATAGAAAATTTTAATTAAATAAGTTTTATTTTTACATAAATAACTTATACAATCCTTATTACAGATATAAATTAAATTATTTAATTTTATTTTTATTTAATTTTATATTTTTAAAAATATTAATTACAATCTTTACTCTAAAAACATCCTCAAAATTGATGGAAGACGAAATTACACCTTTGAGGTAGTGTGTGAATCTGTGATGAAATGACTGACTCATATCTGAACTTGATGGCTTCTCATTCGCGGTCCTCAGAGTTACTTGCATGAGCTAAATAAATTAGACTTTTGTACTTTCTTCTTGTGCCTGTCATTTTCTCTCAAATCTACTCTGATTTCAGTAGGGCCCCCTCTTGCGTGTTGGAAATCAAGAAAGGTATTTGTTAGAGAGATATTTTATCTGATGAATCTAAGAATCTGACTTAGAACTATGCCTCTTTTTGAGTGAAATTAGATACTTATCTGTTAAAACTCAGACTTGACACTAACTTGGAGGTTAGGTTCAAAACCATCATATGGAGACTTTTCTATGAAAGACTATGATGTGCACAAAATTCTCCCAAGGGGTCAAATTAAATGAAATATATTAATGCACAAAAGAGGAATTGATATGTTTAGTGAATATTACCCAGTTCAGGCATATCTTACGGCGGCATGAGAAACTTGTAACACTAAAAAGAAAGCCAAGTTATTTGAAAGTTGGTTAAGAGATGTCATTTTTAGCCAACATCATTTTCAATTCAACTTCATTTTCCTATCTGAGAACTTCCCTAGTGGGTTCCTCTCAGAAACAAGAAAACGATTCATCAGAATTTTCACTATAAATATGGTCTCCCATGAACCCATTTGAGCAACAAATAAAAAACTCAAAGCCTGAGAGATATATAGTTTGTTATATACGCTTTGAATTTCAACATGGTTGGAAGATTCAGATCTTTGGCCTTCTTCGTAGTTGTACTTGCTGCTGCTGCTGCTGTGAGTGTATCAGAAGGAAGACCGTTGAAGATTAATGAAGAAGAGGAGGTGAGAGGGATATTCAGGACATTGAAGGGCTCAGGGCCAAGCCCTGGTCCAGGCCATAGGATGAAGAAGGTTCAGATCATGATGGGGGCCAAGAACTCTGGTCCGAGCCAAGGTGGAGGGCACTGGCTAAAGAAGGGTCAAGAGATTGGAGTGGTTAAGCATTCAGGTCCAAGTCCTGGTCAAGGCCACAAGGCCCTCTCTTCTGCACCCAACCGCTCTTGATTCTCTCATACATACATACATATATATGTGTCATTTAGCTAGATAGAGTAGTCTCATAAAAAGTTCTCGTTTCTGTTAGACTGTGCTCTATTATTTTTTGTTGTCATTTTAATACTGTACTTTTCATTCCAAAAAACAGAATATATATGCATTATAAGAATACAATCACTTTGTCAAACGCAAGGATAGTCTGGTAGGTAGCTTCATTACGAATAAAATGTCTTTCCCTTTCTCTTTTCTGTGTTCTTAGTAAATACACACACACACGTTGCTCCTTTTTCTTTGTGCTTCTTCTTTCACTCGAACCAAACAATATATATATGTTATATCAGTTCCTTTACAAAACGTCTCTGTTATGTTGCGTTGTCCCTAATCCCTCTATATATATATATATATATATATCATCAACTAGCTATTCTCCACGTGCGATGCATGGAACCATGTTTATCAGCTTGATGATACATTGGCTGCAACTTGTTCGATTCCCCTCCCTAGAAGATAAGGATTTTGTCCCATCATGTTGGAGTTGAGGTTCAAACGTGGCCCTGGTGGTACTCTTGTAGCTTTGAATTATTTTGGATTATAATACATTTAGGGAGTAAGATTTTTATGAATAATTTTGGGCCCTCTATTTATGATTTTGCAGATTTATTGTAATTTTACTAATTTATCGACAAGATCATGAAGCACGCATTGGCTATGTGTGATATATAAAGTATTGTACTAATTATCCAGAATTTGAATGTTGTACTCTCCAACCCCTTGGCCATAATAGACTTGTTGATGGTAGAATATGGTAGTTTGAAAATTAAAAGTGATGGGAGCGAGTACATACAAAACAATAAAAATGTACTCGTATAATTTTTTGTTGCTGTCCTTACTCCTTACGAATAATTTCACCATTTTTTCAATAAATAAAGATGAGACACTCCTTTGAATTCAACAAACCATTTCTGCATTAAATAGGGTGACCGCACCAAAAAAGTAAAAAAGAATACAATAGGGTGACTGCAACTATTCAGTCCTCGGCGCCTAAATCTGGTTTAAAGAAAACAAAGTGTCTTACGAGGAATTTGAAGCGTGACACCCGATCAAAATTGCAGGGACATCATGGCGGAAATCATGAGGAAAAAAAATTCTGATAGAGACAGTAAACCACCGGACAGGTGATCCTATTTTTTTCCTTTGCCTATATTTCTCTGTTATGATTATTTTCACTTTAAATTGTCGTGGAGTAGAGGTAGATCTTTTCCTAGAATATTTAAAGATGTTGTCTCTAAATATAATATCGATGTCATGAGTCTTATTGAAACCAGAATAAGTGGTCATAAAGCTGATTCTGTTGTCAGGGTTTTAATAATTGACTAAGAATTGAAGCAACTGGCTTTGCTGGAGGAATTTGGCTATTATGGAACGATTGGGATGTGTCTGTGGATTATCTTTGGTCTAATAATCAATTACTTCATTGTAGCATAAAATGTAAACGCTCTGACGAATTAGTGTTTGCTACAATTGTTTATGGCAAGCCTAAACCTGAAAACAAAGGGGATCTCTGGCAAGCTCTGTACATGTTAGCAGGTTGTACACCAGGTCCATGGTTGGTTTTAGGTGATTTTAATGCTTATCTCAACCCTTCTGATAAACTAGGTGGTGGTATTCCAAATATCCATGTAATGAGTTGATTTAGAAATTGTATTAACTCTTGCAATTTATCGGAAGTTCCAGTTGTTGGTGATATTTTCACGTGGGTCGTAAGGATATTTAAGAGAGACTAGAATGGGTCTTTTGAAATCAGCTATGGGAATGTTCTCATCAAGAATACAGAGCTTTTCATCATCTCCACACAAATCGGATCATAGAGTAATTGTTGTCTGTAGTAGTGACCAGCGCTCTCACCGACGTCCAAGACAAATCATGTACCAGGCATCTTGGTGTATGGAACAAGGATTTGCAGACATGGTTAAATTTGCTTGGCAGGACAAAAATTGGACTGAGGATGTTGGAGTTATAATGTAGTGGGTGATCTTTCTAAAAAGAAAAGACAACTTCTAAGGAGGCTGGAAGGCATTGATAAGTGTTTGCTTAACAATAACTAGGGCGATCTTTGGCGATTACAAGACAAGCTTTGGAAAGAATACATCAAGGTAATAAGCCAAGAAGAACTAATATGGTTTCAAAAAGCTCGTTGCAACTAGTTGCAATTCTGAGAGAAAAACACTCGCTTCTTTCACATGTCGGCTAAGATAAAACGGGGAAGAAATCATGTGGAAGCTCTTCAAGATGATGATGGAGTTTGGATATGGGATTAGGATAGACTTATAAAAACGGCTCTTGACTATTTCAAAAATCTTTACTCTAATGACAATGAAGTCCTTCAGGTTAACTCTTGGGTTAAGCAATTCTTTGCTTTTAGTCCTTCCAAATTAGAAGATATCTAAAAAGAGGTGTCCATCATTGAGATTAAAAATGCCGCTTTTGAAATGGATGTTTTCAAAGCACCTGGTCCTGATGGCCTCTAGCCTCATTTCTTTCAATCTCAGTGGGAGGTAATAGGTCAAAAGGTCTGTGATCATATCATGTATGCCTTCAAGAATCCACTTAAAATCAAGGACATAAATCAAACCAATATTGTCTTGATCCTGAAAGTTGAGCACCCTTCTTCCATGAAAGATTTTAGGCCAATATCTCTGTGCAATGTTTGTTACAAAATTCTTAGTAAGGTGTTGTCTAACAGGTTGAGGAATCACATGGACTTCCTCATTGACCCCACTCAATGCAGCTTCATCAGAGGTAGACAGAGTTGCAACAACATTATCTTGGCTCAAGAAATTATTCACTCTATGCGATCAAAGAGGAATGGTAGAGGTTATGTGGCTATCAAGGTAGACATGGAAAAGGCATTTGATCGTCTAGATTGGGGCTTTATAAAATTCAACCTTTACTCTCTTGGTTTCAATAACCATTTTGTTCAGCTGATTATGCAATGTGTCTCATTTCCTTCAATGAGAGTGTGCTGGAACGGTTCACCATCAAATTCCTTTGCTCTAAGAAGAGGAATTAGACAAGGTGACCCTCTTAACCCTTACCTTTTTGTGATTTGCATGAAAAGACTAAGTCAGCTCATTCATCATGAGGTAGATCTGGGTAATTGGAAGTCATACCGTATCAGCAACAAAGGGCCAAACATCTCCCATCTTTTCTTTGTTGATGACCTCCTCCTCTCTTGTGAAGCATCCCAATCTCAATTAGAATTCATTCAAAACACTATGAGTTATTTCTACCAAGTTTGGGGTCACATAATAAATCTTTCCAAATCAAAACTATTCGTCTCCCGTAACATTCATTCAAGCAAAGCTACTTAGTTTAGTAGCACGTTGGGTATTCAACTCTCCTCCGATCTGGGGAAATACCTAGGGGTGCCTTTGTTGCACAAAAAAAATCACCAAGCTTACTTTTGCCCTTGGTTTTAAAAGTTCATCAAAAACTAGCAAATTGGAAGGGAAGGTTTCTAAATGACTAGAAGATCTGTACTAATCAAATTTGTTTTATTGTCTCTCCCTTTCTATCAAATGCAACCCCTTTTACTCCCAAAGGGAGTCCTGAATGAGATTGAGAAGTTGAGTAGAGATCTTTTAGAACCAAGGTAATCAAGATAATAAAATGCATCTGATTGCTTGGGATAAAATCAAAAAAGGGAAGGACTTTGGAGGCCTCAAATTCAAAGATCTTTATCATCAAAATGTGGCATTCATTATGAAAATTTTTTGGTCTCTTCTGACAAAATGTGACACTCTTTTGGTTCAATGCATTCAAAATAAATATAATTGTGGAACTGGAAAATTCCCCAAAATAGTCAGGAAAAGAAGGCAATCAGTTGTTTGGAGTGAAATAACTTTAGTATGGGATTCCTTTAGGAGGGCAATCAGTAGCAGAATTAGAAATGGTCTTCATACCAATGCATAGTGGAAATTGTGGTCCAACCTTGAGCAACCATTATTTTATTATGTTGACAAAAATCATCATCTTCTAAATAATGAAGCCCGAATTGCCAACTTTGTGAATAATGCTGGTTCTTGGGATAGTAGCAGATTGAGCCTTTTCTTGCCATTATGGGTAGTTCATCGCATATTGGAAATGCCTCCTCCAAATACATCCCAACCTGGCTATGATTCTTTGTTTTGGATAGCATCTCTTGACGGTACCTTCACCATCAATTCTACCTATAATCTACTATATGAACAAAGATCATGATCCGCCTTGGAAAAGTATATGGCGTTAACCGATTCCAAAAAGAGCAAAATATTTTATGTAGCAAGTTTTCCGTGAAAGTCTTCTAACAAACTCCCTTAGAGTGAGTCTTGGTATAAGTGAGAATTATGAGTGCTACAGAGAGGAATCCATCCTTCATACTTTGAGAGATTGTGAGATTACAAATCGTGTTTGGCTTTCTCATGTTAACCCTGTATATTATAATACTTTCTTTAGTGGTAATTTGCAGGCATGGTTATATTGGAATAGTAGTCACAATACGGGATCAATACCCTTTCATAGATGGCCATGGACAAAAATTTTTGGGATGGTATGTTGAATCATTAGGAAGAACAGATGTCGACAGGATTTTGAGGGAACTAGCAATAATCACCAATCATTAATAAGCCAATGCAAATACTTGTTAATGGAAGAATTGGAAGGTGGGAGACTACATCACAAAATATATAATCTACCAAGAAAACGTCATGACAAATGGCAACCACCACCAAAAGGATACATCAGGATTGACGTTAATGGATCATTCAAGTCACAATGGAGAGATGCCATAGGTGGACTAATACAGGATCACAGAGAATGCTAGATGGGTGGTTTCTTACAGAACTTAGGAACCTACTCCACATCTATAGCTGAATTATTGGCTATTTGTACAAGCTTAAAGGTATGCAAAGAGATGGGTTTCAACAAGATCCGCTTGTTTTTTGATTTTACTCAAGCTATTTACACTCTTATGGTCGATGGTGGGATCTATCATCCGCTACAATGTGAGATTGACAAAGCAATATCTCTCATCTTCTCAAATTGGGATCTTCAATTTGTTCACTCCCACAGAGAGATGATGAAATGTACAAATTTTTTGGCAAATATTACACACGAAACAAACATGGAGCTCAGCATTATCCATACCCCCAACTCTGTGTTCGAATCTAATGTTAGCCAACTTTCTAGGTTAAGATTAGATCTATTTTGTTTCATTTGAAGTCAGTCACGGCTTAGGCTATTATGTAAATATCCAAGTGTAATACTTGCCACTTAATATTTTTTTTAAAAAAAGAATACAATAGTAATGTAACTCAAGAGCATTAAATAGGGTGACTGAACCAAAAACAAAAAAACAATAGCAATGTAACTCAAGAAGAAGTGGGAGGGAAGTTTGGGGACAAAGCTTGGTGCACGCGGAAAATATACCACCTATTGCCTTATATAGGCAATAAAGAACATATAACTGTTGATGAACCATATATTTTTTCCCATTAATTGGCAAGCATTACACTTGGTTTTTATAGGAAGGCATTAAGTCTAGAGGTAATCAAAAGAGCATAAGATCCAATCTTAACTTAGTTTGGTTAACATTAGATCTGAACATGCAGCTAGAGGAGTATGGATGTGTCATTATATTTACATGGTTTTCTTGAGTGTTTTCTAACTAAATTGCATGTTTTTACCCTCATTATGTATTGTAATTAGAGTTTTTGGATTACATGTTTCATGCATTGCATTTTGATGATTTAAGGGTAAAAATAGGATTATTATCTCTCCTTTATATGTTGCTTCATTTGCCTTGGCAAAGTCTTTTTGTGATGTTTTTCAGGCAATCAAAGGAGAAGATAGAGCCCATGATGGAGCATGGATGAAGACACCGAAGCTTGAAGGCCCAAGCACATGGAGGATAGGATTCTGAAACATGAGGTCGCGACTTGTACCTGTGAGGTCGTGACCTGAGGAAGTTTAATAAAGTTGTGCATTTTGGAAGCAGAGTCAAGTCTGGGATGCTTTTCCATGAAGCCATATCGCGACTTGAAAGACCTGAGGTCGCGACCTGAGTGCGTGATCTGCAAGTTACGTTTTGAAGTAGGGTTCTTGAATAACCTATATTAGGAGGAGGTTACCATCATTCAGAGGGGGCTGGAACTCGTGAGATTTCACAGACGGTAACTGCAAAACCCTAAATTCCAAATTCCCCTCCATTCCATAATCCTATCACAACCCTAAACCTCCATCCATCAATTCCCACCATACCTATCCACCCTAAACCTCCCAACCACTATCTTTCTCATCAAACCTCAGAATCTCACATGGATTCAAAGATTAAATGCGATTGCAGGAGATCTGAAGCCATGAGAGGCTAAATCCCTTAGCCTCTTGATGATGGAAGGCGAAGCTTGAGCTCCAAGTAACAACCAGGGGAGTAGTTTTCAATCTGAATCTCTTCTTCTTCATCTCTTGTGGAGTTTTCCTAGATCTAGGAAGTTTACATGGATGTTGGGATTGTTGATTATGATTGTAATTAATATGATTTAGATTGATTTATGCATATAGATTGATGTTTAAATATTTGGTTTAATTTTATATATGAAGTTAAAGACTTTTGTGTGTCAGTTTAATTGTCATGATTGTGATTAATTCTTCTGCTCACACATCACCCTCAGATTGTTGATTAACAATTCGAGGCTCATTCATTCATCTTTTCACGTACACTCTAAGGGGCTTAAACAATGATTTAATCAGTGATTAATTAACCTTGAATTTAAGGAAGTTTTTCATTAATTAAACCATTGGACCCAAGTGATTGCTTGGGGTTTTTCTTCAAACTTAGAGATTCAAAAACTCCCTTTATCTTTTGAGAGAGCGAGGATAGCCGAGCAACCATAATCGAGAGACTAGTCTATCATACATCTATTCTTATCAAAGCCATCTTTCAAAACCAAAAATACCAAAAAGATTTTTCTTTTTATTTTCTTTATTTATTTGCACCATTCAAAACCTTCAATTTACCGTTTTTGTAACATCCTAATTTTTATATTAGGATTTAATTATAAAAATATATATAATCACATAAATAAATAAAATAATAATTATGATAATTAGAGTTATCTTTTAACTATTAGATAAAAGGTTTTACTTAAAGTATGATTGGTAGTAGTAAATAAATAAGTGAAATGAAAATATATAAATAATTATATATTATTATTATGTTTATTATTTTTAAAAAAAGAATCAAACAGTGTGATTATGTGAAAATGGAAGTAAAAAAAAGAATATATATATATATATATATATTATAGTGTGTGTTGTGAGTTGATCTTGGGATGAGAGTATTAATTATATATATATAAATATATATTGAGTGTGCATGTGTGCGCCGCAGGAAAGAGAACAAAACAAAACAAAATGAAATGAAAGGTGCAGGTGTGTGTTCGTGAGTAAGAGAAAGAATATATATATATATATATATAATAACTAAAGGGCACGTCGTCCCTTTAGTCATGGCATGTGCTGATATATACTCATTGCATTTCACTATAGCTGCTAACGTGAAGTGAAACTCGGACTTAAGGAGCAACGACAATAAGTGTTTTAAGGTTAAGGTTCTAACTTTATAGATAATTTTAATACTTAAACACACTTCTAATCACAAAACTTCCTTCATGAAAACTGTTTTAAATATTTTTCTCTTTAATTTGATAGTAAATTTCTGCAGATTGGAGAATATTTTGAGATTAGGGTTTTAGATAAATTTTGAGTTTTAGGAATAGATGTCCATAGGAATGTAGATGAAGGTTATTAACTAATTTTAATCGGTTTAGTTTTGTGATTTGATTTTTCTGGGATTTTACAATTATTTTTTATAAAATCAGTACATAAATAATCCCATAAATAATATTTTTATCAACTAAATTTGGGTAAAATGA
>JBAGKO010000011.1:12640631-12653547 GCA_037177275.1 Acacia concinna | reverse complement strand
AATAATAATAATAATAATAATAATAATAATAATAATAATAATAATAATAATAATAATAATAATAATAATAATAATAACGACGACGACGACGACGTAGGCACAAAATTTTGTTGGATGAACAATAAAAGAGGTCGTACTTAATAAAATTATCTTTATTTCTTGGTAAAAATCAATAGTATCTAAAAGTCACTAATTAAACCTCATGTAGCTAACTAACACCGGTGTTACTTCTATATTGATATTGATCGGGCTTTGTATTTAAATTCATACCAAACACCTCCCTTAATACGTTCTTTAGATTTGAGGTTGAGTTTAAATATCAGAAATTTATTGATTATTCGTCCCATCTTAATTATATAATCACATTTGAGAGTTGATCTTCATTCTAAAATCTAAATATAAGACATATTCTATGTATTTATCAATTTTTTTTTCTAATTTATTTTCTATTGATACTCCATCAACAATAATAAAAATGGAGAAAGAATATAGAATTAAGAAAGATATTTAGAATATTTTAAAAAATATATGTCGCATTAACTAATTTAATTAATTTTTTAATTAAATTAGATAAATATATCGTAAGTCAGTGAATGAAGGAGTAATTGTCACCTAAATTGTGAGGAAGAACCATAATGAGATAGGTTAAGATCATAATTGCTTAACCACGAAATGATAATTAGATTTCTTGCCTGAGTTGGAGGGAAAATGAAAAAAGAAAAGAATAGAGAGATTCATTCACAGACCGTTACTTTCGGTTGAAGCTGATATCATCAAGCCCATGCTCTCTCTCTCTCTCTTGTGTGGTGCCTCGCGAGAGACTCGTCGTCTTTTATATATTATAATCCCAACACCACCACCTCACTGATTGATTACTGCGTCACTCACTGTGTTTCACTTTCACGTCCTCCGTTCTTCAATCAGCAACCGAAGTTGCGTTCCACCTACTCTTTTTCCACCTTTTCTCCCTTTATTCTTCGTCTCCTGTCCCCTTCTCTCTCTCTGAGCCCATCAATCTCTCCTTTTTCCCTTTCTTTTTCCCCTCTCTTCACGCTGTCTTCATCATTCTCTCGTCTTTCTTTCCACCTTCCCATGATCCTTTCTTTCTTCTTCATGGCTTAGCCTGTAAGTTCGATCGCTGCTCTAGGTTCTTCTTCATATGCGTAACTTATGGCCACCTTTCCTGGTTTCTTGGCCAAGTTCTTCTCTCTTTTCATCCTCTTTGTCCACCTCGGTTGCTTCATCTTCTCCACCGCCGGTGAAGAGGCAGAACACGGTGCAAGAAAGCCTTCGTCGAAGAAACGCAAGGTGTCCCCTGTTTCACAATCGCGGCAACCTTCTCCTTCTCATCCCAAGTTCAAAACACGTAAGGCTCTTTCTTCTTCTTGGACTTTCGTCAAGCGCCTTTTCTCCCACAAATCTTGCAAAACCGGTGACGTTGTTCAGGGATCGCCTCAATCTTCCGCCTCCACCGCTATTTCCTCTGCTTCCGCCGTCTCCGCCGCTCTGCCTTCTTTGACATCCACCAGATCATCCCAGCAGTCGTTGGTCTCTCTTGCCCAGGCGGAACCACATGCGCTGGATCTTCCCGGGAAAAAACCGTGCGCGTCGTGCCCAGAATCCGATATCGCCGCCGACAACAACCACTTCTTCCCACTCCGCAATGACATCTTCCCCTGCACCGCCTGCGGCGAGGTTTTCCAGAAACCGCAAGTTCTCGAACAGCATCAATCGCTGAAACACGCCGTGTCGGAGCTGGTGGAGACCGATGCTGGTCACAACATAGTGAGGATAATATTCAAGTCGGGTTGGACCAACACACAGAAATGCCCCAGAATAAGTCGGATCCTGAAGATCCATAACCACCCGAAGATCCTCTCCAAGTTCGAAGAATACAGAGAAACGGTGAAGGCAAAGGCCGCACGAAACGGAGCCGTAAAGAAGCGAGACGAAAGATGCATAGCAGATGGGAACGAGCTCATGAGATTTCACTGTTCCACATTCCTCTGTGACTTAGGACTCAACGGGAATTCCGGCATTTGTGGGCAGCAATATTGTAATATCTGCGGGATCATCAAATCGGGGTTCTCACCCAAGTTGGACGGAATCTCCACGCTGTCGACGAGCTGGAGGGCGCACGTGGCCATCCCGGAGGAAGTGGAGGAGGAGTTCAAGTTCATGAACGTGAAACGGGCCATGCTGGTATGCCGGGTCATAGCTGGTCGGGTCGGCACTGACTCGGACGACGCCGACAAAGAGGACGGAGGTTTTGATTCGGTGATGGCGCGCGGCGGAAGCGGAGTTTACACCCGGCTGGACGAAGAAGAGCTGTTGGTGTTCAATCCTAGAGCTGTGCTCCCATGTTTTGTGATTGTGTATAGCGTGTGATCAACGGTGGCAGTGGCTTGTGATTTTGATCGTGTGGTGGTAATGAATCTCCGAAATTTCTTTTTTCTTTTTGAAATAAAATAAGGACACTGAGAGAAATATTAATCTAATTTTTTTGTTCGTTTTTTTGTTGGTTTTGTGTAGTTGATGATCGGGAGGGCTAAAGGCAACGGCTGCTTCTTTGTGTAGTTGATTGGTTAATGTTAGGGTAACAGTGTATGAATGTAGAGAGAGCTTTGTGAAAATGTTCAGGTTCTTGTGGAAAAGAATCCAATGTAATGTGATCATAATATCATATTCGACATTTTTAGATATTGTATGATATTAATATATCTTCAGTTCTGATGTTTCATGAAGCTATTTTTTTTCTTCTTTTTATGAAGTCTTCTGACTTTGGTACAAAAAATGACATTTCGGGCCTATAAAGAGACATTAGGTGCCCTGACCCTGAGCTTTCTCTCTTTAAATATTTTGCCTAATTGGTGGTTTCCATTTACGCGCTTTAACATCACAGATGACTTTGATGCTACTGAACCAAAGTTTTGATGGGTAAATAAATATCTAGTCTGTGCGTGTGAAGGTGTGGCGTCTTTTCACTAAATCCTCTCACTAACGAATTCATTCATTGAAAGTGACTGAGGATCTTATGAACCAAACTAAATAATTAATGGTCACCTTATTTCAGCCGATCTCAAACTAACTGATGGCGAACTTGCTTATAAATGTGCTTAGGCTATTTTGTTTTTTTTTTTTTTTTTGAAAAAAAAGGACTGGGATTAAACCCAACATATATATCTGAATATCTCGCCCATCCCAAAACCTAATAAAAGTATAGTTTTTTCGTTTGCCCATTATAAAAGTATAGTTTTTATTCTTGGGAGAAACCAGAATAACTCATAAAATGTTTTAAGAGTTAATTTCGAGAGTTTAATAAATATTTGTGGATCGACGTTGGATGGTTCAAAACGTCCGTTTTTAGCCCATACTGACGTTAAATAGTGGAGGGACTTTTTTCACATCTTTGGTTGGCCGATGGGATTCATTGGACTTATTAAAAAGGAAAATCAGCTTATTTGATAAGAACCAAATTGTTGCTTATTAGTTTGATTGTATCATGTGGTGAGAGGTAAACATTTTATTTGTTATTTTTCTGTTATAACTTGCTCATTTTGATTTTAATTATAAAACATAATTAGTTTTTTTAAAGAATTTTAAGAAAATTAATTATCTTATTTTAAAATATCAAAATTTATCTCTTTCCTTTAAAATATTTTATTTGACTTATGAATATATACAATATAATAAAATATAACATATAATATAATTAAAGAACTTATTTTGCTTTATTAATTTCTCCAAAAAAATCCCACTAGGTCTTATAATTAGGACAAGAGGAGGAGGTAGTATAAATAACTCAATATATTTACATGTAATATATACTCAATCTGATTCTAATTATAAGACTCAGTTGACTTTTTTGAAGAAACTTAAGAAAGCTAATTACTTTACTTTAAAATATTAAAATTTATCATTTTTTTTTACTTATGAACTAATATATAATATAAATTATAACATATGATATTATTCATGTTTCTTTTCAGACATTTCATATCATAAATTACTTTTCAACATATCCACCAGACAAGTTTTACTTTTATATAAATAACTTATTTTACCGTCAATCCAAATATAAATCACATTACACAATCTGATTTTTTTCCAATCTTACTTTTTAATAAGTCCAATTGTAAATAATTTACTTTTTCTATCATTAATCCCAACACACCCAAAGTTTAAAGAGAGAGAACGATTCTACCAACTTTGAGAATTAAATTTCAACCAAATCAAACTATCTATAAATTATTCTCTTGACCCCTATAACTAAAAAAAACAAACTCATCAACAAGAGTGATTCTAGCAAGAATGTAACTCAATCATCAGTTTCATCAATATAATAATTTTTATACAACATGAATAATATGAATTTTGCTCAATATTTTATTTGTAACTTGAATCATCCTCAGTCACGTACTCATGTATTCATGCAATCAAAAGGAGATATTTTTTTGAAAAAAAAATGGCTTGTATACAAGACTCATCCTCTTTTCCAACTATGCCCATTACTCCTCAATGCAATTATTATGTACAATCATTTTTGTAAATGTAATGTGCATCTATCTATTGGTCTTGGCCACATGTGTTGCTTCCACTTTATCCCTTTTGTTCTTGTGCTTGTGTTTGTTCCCAACTTCCTAGGGAATATGAGATTTGACCACATCTCTACAAGTCAAGCAGCAATTATATCCTTCTCTAAGTCAATCTATGACCTTTTCACCCGTAGAAAAAACGTTCCACACCACAGTTCCAACTAAGTACAGCCCCACCGAGACCTTGAACACGTCAGACCATGAACCTGATCATAGTCCAAGAGAACAAACATACATACATGCAGAATCAGAATCTTACCCCAAACATTAGATTTTACTGCTGCTCTACTGGGAGAATAATGCCTTCATTTAGAGTATGTAGGCAATCTAGATTTGTTGTGAATGAGCCAAAACTAAATAGTTTCATCAAATTTATTAAAGTCATGCTGGTTAAACATGTTTCAGAGATTGTTGATTGAATCCAATACAAAACTAGTAGACCAAGTTAATCAAAAAACATGCTATACTAAAAAGCATGCCTGACATACTCATATGGTTATTGTTTTGGTCTAAGTTAATTATAACCTTCCATACTTGTCAAAGTTATCCATCACATGGCCCCATTATATATATTTCAGAGACCAGACAATGCTCCAAAATACGCTATTAGTGCATCATGAGTGGAGTTTCTTTGGGTTCTAACATGGGGAATAAGTGCTAACCATGCTGTAGAATGTAGCCAGTTGCTGCCGTTCCAAGAACACCGGCCAATACTCCGGCGGTATTAGATAGACCTAGCAATATGCCCTGATAAGGAAATTATGAAATAATAAATACAAAACTTAGCTTCTTTCATCTAAAATAATATGATCCTGTAAATAACATGACTATACTTACTGAATATCGAGGGGCTATATCTTGATGATTGGAATATAGACCAGACTGAGAGAATGCATCAGTTCCCTATTAAGAGAGAATATGTATCCAATATCATAACAAAAAATACATAACTTCTTTTTTTAAATATAAAAGAACGACTTCCATTATACGATCCGTAAATATTAGCACAAATCAAGATGCAAACCTGACTGCAAGTCATACACAAAACAGCCATTGCAGGAGAATTTATGTGGCTCAACTGAGTTAAAAAGAACGCTGGGCCAAGAAAGCCAACTGTTTGCATTATCTGCATTCAAAATAAAAATAGTCAAAACCCTGTAAAACTTAAATTGTACAGAGCACCCAGGAAAAGAAAGCTAAGTTGACACATTTACAGGACAAAGAAGTAAAAAAAAAAAAAGAGTTTCTCTCTGACTATTCTTGAAACATGTCGAAGTTAGCCTCAACAATCTTAACAGAGAAAATGTGCAGAAAAGGATGAAATAAAGATATTTTTCTTAAAAGTATAAACATGAGGTGAAAAAAGAGAAAGTTAAAGAAACAGGACAGGTACCTTGCGAACCCTTGTAACTGATACACCCCTGCTTACAAGAGTGTCTGCAATCCAACCACCAAAATTTGCAGACAGAGCCATTGTAAACCATGGTAAAACACAGAACAGACCAGATTCTGTGAGATTGAACTTCAGCACCTATAATCACAACGTTGAAACCTTCTGTTAAAGTAAATGTTGACATTTCCTTCCAAGTTGCATAAAATTGATGTTAGGCGAGACTGAAATGAAGAATGCTAGGCTGATAATAGAAAGACAAACTTGGTTATAGTATGTTGGCATCCAAGTAAGAAGAATAAATGTTCCCCAGTTGTGACAAAAATGAGACACTATCAAAGCCCAAACAGGTGCTTTAGACAAAATCAATCCCCAAGGTATATTTTTCACAGGTTCCTTGGAAACACTGTTTGTGGTAATCAACCTCTTTTCTGCATCCCGCAATTCAGGATCATCAAGAGGTGAACTGTGTGCCTACAACATCAGCTCCCAGAAAAACAGAAAAGATAAGCTCACAATCAAGAGGGAAAAAAATGCTACTAAGTACGGGCAAACTTCTTATGTTCAAAAGATTTTGTGGATAGACAGTACTATAAAGAAGAAGCAATTGAGTGACAAAACACGTTTGGGTATTTCAAATCCAGATAGAAAGAGATGCCCAAAAAGAAAAAAAAACAAGAAGTGATTTAGGGCGTGCTAATCTTACCTTACTAAGCCAAACAGAAAACCAGATCGTCCCTAATGAACCGAAGGAGTAAAATACAGATGGCCATCCAAACTGATGAATTAGAAAGGGCGAAAAGGCCAGTCCAGTGACTGATCCAAGGTACATGCCACTGTAGACCAGTGACAATGACCTACTTCTCTCCGCTACAGGAACCCATTTTGATAGAATATTATTCATGGCTGGCATTGCTACACCCTGAAACAGCAAACATGCCAAATGACGTGAACACCATCTGCATATGCTAGAACCAGGGACATCATAAAGTACAGTAAACCAAAAATAATGTCCTTATTATTGATTTCAAAAATAGCAAAAACTTAGGTAAAGTTACAGGTGTGCAATTTGACAACTAATAATAGCAAAATACCAAGTGTGATCGGAGAACTTGACTGAAGGGATATAAGCAACTTGATTTAAGTTATCTCCTTGGCTATTTGGAAGCTTTTCTGTGCAAATAAGCAAACAATTTAACTCACCTCACCAATTCCCATGAATGCCCGAACAACTAGTAGGAAGGGCAATCCGAGTTTTGCTGCAACGGGAGTGAGGGCAGTGGCAATGGACCACCAAACTACGCCAAATCCCAGTACCTGCTTTCCCCCCACTGTGTCTGCCCATATTCCACCAGCAATCTGCAACCGGCGTCTAAGATTCAGAATCATGAACTTTAAGTCCCACATTCATATAAGCCCAGGACTGATCAAACTTATGATTATCAATATTAAGTTTTACCTGAGTGAGCAAGTATCCCCAGAAAAAAGAAGACTGTATTAGACCCACAGTACTGGGATTCCAATTGTACTCTGCTGACATAGGAAGTATGGCAATGCTCATATTTACCTGTTAATCCGAATCATATGTCAATATTAAGAATACGAGCTACTTGAAAACAAATCATCTTATTTATGTTATCTACTCTATCAAGTATCGACTAATAACGACTAGTAATGCTACTACAGCTTCTCCTTCTTAGAGCAAAATTACGAACTGCATTTTATACAAAGAAACAAATCATTAAACACCATCAAACACACAGCAAAAAAAAAAAGTTAGAATCTTACTCTGTCCATATTACAGAGAAGAAAAGCGGAAAAGCAGAGAAGCACAATGATCCATCTCTTGGGAAACTCCTCCCACCATGGAACCACATTATCCAATTCCTCCTTATCAACGACGACGTCGCGCCCAACATCGCCGAACTTCAGAGAGTCAGGTACGTTGATGCCTTCCCACACTTTCCCAGCTTCCTTCTCGCCGGAACTGCGCGCAGAGGCACGAAGGTGCGGTCGGGGCGATGGTGAGCGTAGACAAAACAAAGAGGACTGGGAGGTTAAGTGCTTAACATCAATAGATTTTCTGGAAACGGAGATAGCTGAAGAAGGAGGTCTTGGAGTGGAAGGGAAAGAGGAGAGCAGAGCTCTGGCGCTCAATCCCATGGGGTTGTGAAGTGAATTACGGTAACTGTTCAGCACTTCTCAGATGGGAGATGATGCTAACGGACTCGGAGAAGATTTTAAGATGGAAGGGGAGATGATGCTAACGGACTCGGAGAAGCTTTGAAGAGGGATGGGATATTTATCAACATTGGCTTTGGTTTTGACACGTGGAGGTTGTCACAGGATTCTAAATTCTCATGTAAGGCGTAAAGACGGAGGTGAGATCTAGACCGTCCATGAAACTTGAAGGATCTAGCATAATGAAAAAGGATTATCCTCTTCTTCAGTTCAAAGATGTTAGTAGCTCATTACTTCTGCTTACTTTCTCAATTTGAGATTAGTAATAAAGGTTTTGTGCCCAGGGCGTAAAAATCTGTTAATGGGTGATTTTTAAGCCATTCTTCTGAAATGTTTAAGGTTATAAATTACAATGATGATGTATGTTGTTTTGACTTTTGACCCAATAAAAGAAACAATGTGTTGATAAGTTAATTTGCTTAGTTTAAACTTTGAAGTTACTAGTCCGTTGTCAAGAAGGGCATCGTGATTAGGAAGTTCTCTAGAGTGAGAGTGTTTGTTAGGATTTATCCCTCTTGTATTTTCTCCAGCGTGGTGGGTTCAGCCAAGGTGCTGTGCAGGGGTTTAGTGTCTCTTAACTGACTTTGGAGGTTTAAGTAACAGTATAATGAGCAGAGATCAACATTATATTCGACTTCATTGGAAGAAGGAGACAGTGGAGAAGGAAGCTGGGAACAAGTTAATGGTTAAAATTATTTCAAATACAAGAATGGGTTTCGGAACGATAAGGGATTCAGTGAAGGAAGCATGGAGGATTGAAGGGGAGTTTGAGGTGAAAATGATTGGATTTAATTTTTTCAAGTTCACATTAAGGATCCCAAGGATGCTAATAGGGTAACGAAAGAAAGCCCATGGGTGGTTAGGCACAATATTTTGAGTTTGCAAAGAAGGAAGCCATTTTTGAGTGACAATGAAGTATTTATCAACATATGCGAGTTCTAGATTTAGTTCCATAATCTTCTAGTGGAGGAAGGATTGCTAATAACATCTATCTCTTGGCTAGTTAAGTTGGGAAGGTGGTGGAAACTGAAGACCCAAAGGAAGACAAGCATTCGAATAGGAGTTTTGGAAGGGCAAAAGTTGAGGTAGAAGTAGAAAAACCTCTTGTACAAGGATTCCATGCTCCTCGACCAGATGAGTTGGATGATATTTGGATCAAGGTGAAGTATGAAAAATTAGTAAGATTTTGTTTTAACTGTGGCAAACTTGGCCATTAAAGTAGAATATGTAAGGAAGAGACGGTAGAGTTTGTGGTCCAGGGGATGGTAAGAGGCTATAATGCTACATTGTGTGTGTAAGCTTTCAGGGAGTTGATGAGTTTTTCGGCAAGCCGAAACCAAGGGAAGATGCCGGAGATGAGAAAGACAAGCGGGAAAGATGAAAAAATCAAAAATTGGTCTGAAGAAGGGAGTTGGGCGTATGTTCTCATGGAGAGAGGAGAGGTTTCAAAAAGTCAAAGTAGGGAGGAGACAAATGACATGATGGAGTTGACATCTACAGGTTATTTGGCGATGGGAGTTCATGTGTGATAGTTAGAGAAAGGGGATAATATTTAAATAAATCAAAGATATATGTGAGTGAAGGATATAAAATGGGCTTGGTGTGGGAGGCCCAACCAAGTGGAAATAGGACTAATGAGAGTGAATTGGACTATCTTTTAAAAAGCATGGATGGGTTTGATAGTGCAATTCGGACCAAAGGAAAGGGAGGCACCCAAGTGAATTATTGGGTTGAACTGGCTGAAGAGGAGAAGGAGGGACCTAAGGGCTCTGGTGCACTCATAACATTCCAGAACAGAGATATTGGAGAATTGGCAAGTGGGTTGAGGGACGTATCTCTTAAAAGAAAGGTGGATGATTTGTCTGAATCTCCTTCACACAAGAGGCTTAAAGAATTTGTTTAAGACTCACCGACGAAGGCTGGGGGTAGAGAGACTGCAATTAATCAGCTACAACAGTGGGCAGAGGAAGAAGGCTCGAACCCATTCATGTACAGGTATGAGGGTGCTTTGGATTTCAGTATGAGAAGTAATCTTAAAAATATCAAAGAAGGAATAATAAGAATTAAGAGGGCTTTAACATTCATTAATCAACCAAAATTTCAATTGGCGTTGAGAAATGATATTTTTTGTGGTGATGTTATGATGACAATGGAAGGGGACATTGAGAATGTAAGAGAGGCAGAGGGGTATGGTGGCTGGCCTGAAATAATCACTAAAGAGCCATGAGTTGTTTAGGATGGAACTGCCAGGTCTTAGAACTACCCTGACAATTCATAACCTAAAGTTCTAGTGTGGGAAAATGAAACCTCATATAGTATTTATTCTGAAACTAAAATGAGGAGAGAGAAGGTGGATAAAATTAGAAGGAAACTTAAGTATGATTTTGGTGAATATTTTGAGCCTATGGGGAGATCGGGAGGGTTGGCAGTTTGGTGGAAGGAAGGTGTGCAAATGAAAATTGGTTTTATAAGTAGATACATCATTCACTTAGAAGCATTGAATTCAAAACCGGACTGGACCGGCTGGTTCAACTTGGAAACCAGTGAACTGGTCGGTAGTTCGATTCGGTTTGCTATTTTTTGTAGGGTTGGACCGGACCGGCCTGACCTAGTCTAACCCAGTCAACCCAGGGTGAACCGGACCGGTCTGATAACTGAATCGGTTCACCCCTTCTTTTATTAAAAAAATTATTCCCTTTAGAATTTTATACTAATAAATCTAAAATATTGACTTTCTAATCGGTTTAGCCCCGGGTTAGTCATCCGATTTGACCTATTGATCCTTAACCCAGTGTCTCAACCGATTCAATGACCAGTCTGATTTTTAATACCTTGCTTAAAAGAGGTGTAGATGGAAGGGAAGAGGGCTGGTAATATTAGTTTGATTTATGGGCCAACTAATTTTAGGCGAAAGGTACTATGGTGGGAGGAATTAGTAAATCTTAATCCTGGTTCTAATGTACCTTAGTTGATATTGGGTGATTTCAACGAACTTCTATATTCATCGAATAAAGAAGGAGGGAGGGAGTGTACATAGAGGGACTTAGACTGTTTTCATGATTTTATGAGCAAGTGTGAGCTACTGGAATTGAAGTGTTTAGGGAGTAAATTTACATGGATGAATAACAGGGAAAGGGAGGAATTTATAAGAGAAAAACTTGACAAGGCTGTAGTCAACTTGCAATGGAGACTTGTATTTCAAAAAGGCCAAGGATAGGTGTTGGAAGCTATAGGATCAAATCACTATCCAATTCTTGTTGAGTTTGAACACGTTGAGATACCCCCTCTTTTCTGGTTCGATGCAAGATGGGTTAGTCACCTTAATTTACTGGAAGTAATTAGAGAAAATTGGGGGGCAAGTCAAGAAGGGACAAATCTACATGATTTTGTGATAAGCCTGAATCAGTTGAGGGAAGTTATGGGGATATGGGGTGAAAAGGAGTTTAAAAATAGGTATAAACAGATTAATATTCTTGTGAAAAGGGTGTAGAAATGTCTTGATTTAGAATGGAATTCAGAAAAGGCTAAAAAAATGACGAAGTTCAAAAAGAAGATAGGGGAGCTATGGGAACAAGAAAAAATATATTGAGCTCAGAAGTCAAGAGTGCAGTGGCTGGAATGTGGAGACAGAACCTCAAAATTCTTTCATATGTCTACTATTCGGAGAAGGTGCAGACACAATCACTAGAGTAAAAGGGAATGATGAGGAATGGTTGGTGACATAAAAGGATATTAGAGAGCATCTCTCTTAATACTACTATGATTTATTCAAGGGTAAAAGGGTGAATTACCCCCCAACGGTTTTAAGCAGGAGCAATTTTAGTCCTAACATTTTTTTGGGTCCAATTTCAGTCCCAACACATTTTTTTGGTGCAATTCATATCCTCTGGTTAGTTGATCGTTAATTAGGTTTTGTTGACCTACTATTCACGCAATTTGTCTGATGAGATAGAAGAACAACATGATATGGCATGATGATTTGGCAAACTTTCATTTTAAGAAAAAAATAGATGTAGCAAAAAGGGAAAGAGGTAACCACAATGGATATATGGGAAAGAGTTATAGAGATCCAAAAAAGGAAAGAGGTGTCTAACAACGACGGAAAACCTTACGACAACAAAAAAGGGAAACAGGTCGTTGCGACGGAAACAAGAAAGTGAAAGAGTTTATCGTGAGGATGATATCGAGAGTGAGAGAAAGTGGACGAATCCTTGCAAACAGAATTATCGAGAGTTGATGAAACCTAGCTTGTGAGGACGACGGTGTGATGCTCAATCGTTCCTTTTGTTGGAGCAGTGTGAAGGAATAGTGGCAACGAGAGTGGCGACCAGAGACACACCTTGCGAGGACGACGAAAAGCATGGAATTTGAGGTATATGCCTTGCGAAGTGATTGAGAACAATGGTAGTGAGAGTAAGCTTTTGAAATACATGTTGTGAGGACAGTGAGAAACATCGATTTTGGCCTACCACTTTGCATGACAGAGGGAGCAATTGAGCAAGTAGAGTGAGAGAAAAAAGGCAGAGGTATGCAATAAAGGCAAGGGATTAGGGATTTAGCTGTAAACCATGTGAGTGCGCTAAAAGCAAGAGGCAATAAAAAAGGTGTGTTCGAATAATATTCACTGACAATTTTTAGCATTATGTGTGGTAGGAGGGATTAAAATTTGACCCACGCCATTTGTCTTTTG
>JBAGKO010000011.1:12624410-12640531 GCA_037177275.1 Acacia concinna | reverse complement strand
TTTCAAACATCCTATGTGTATTATTGAATCAAAATCCTCGAGTATTATCATCTCTTTTTATTTATGAAGGATACCTCGAGGAAACCATGAAACCTCAAGGTTATTTCAAAAATTTTGTTTTCTAGGAAGCAGAGCATCGTAGTGTAAATTCTTTAAATCTCTCTAGCTACTGTTTTATTGATGCTCGCTTGTTTCTAACCTTCACGAATGACTTCCTTTATACATTAGAACATGTTGTTATACTACTTGAGCTGAAAATCTTCATAAAGTAAGATGTGTCAAAGGCATTTAATGATCAACCGAATTAGGTAATTTTCAACCTAATCACCTTCTCTTATTTCAACGGCTATATTTATTACTCAGAGAAGAAAACTATAGTGTTTATCAACGGAAAACACCTAAAGGAATGATGGGAACCTAATGGCAACAAACTGAACTTCAACGGTAATCACTTCGTCAGACAATATAAATGCTCAATCATTTATGACAGCAACAACTAACGATCAAAGTTAACATTTATTAAGAGTGTTGCATTTATTATTGTCATAAAGTCATTGTTGTTCTTCATTGTTTATCATTCAACTCTTTTGAGAGAGTATTTATTACATTCTAAAATTCATCGTGAGGTACTCAAAGTAGAGGGACTTTGAGTGGGAACTTGGATTGCACATTGTAAGGAGGAGTGATCTCTTAAAGTGTTAATCGAATCTGTACTGTGGCACCAAGAGCCCGTTGAAATCTTATAGGATAGTGAAACTCATTGGATACTGAGAACTAAATATAGGTCATGAGTTTTGACCAAACCAGTATACATGTTTGTGTTTTAAACCTTTGAGAAAATGTTTATAACACCAAATTCACCCCTTCTTAGGTGTATAACTTGTCTCAACCACAGGCTTAAGAGATTTTTCCATGGCACTAGAAGTTGTAGATGTAGTTATATCAGAAGAGGAGAATCGAGCATTGATGGCAGAAATTTCTCTAGAAGAGGTTCAAAGTACAATGCTTCATATGGGTGGCCAGAAAGAACCAGGACCAAATGGGTTCATAGGCTTTTTCTACCAAAAAGCTTGGGATGTCGTGGGCAACCAGGTATGTGATCTTGTGAAAGATTATTTTCAAAATGGTTTTCCACTAGACTTGATTAATGTGACTGATCTAGTTTTAGTTCCTAAGGTTGATTGTCCTGAATCAGTTAGTGATTATAGACCAATTAGTTTGTGTAATATTTCCTATAAAATTCTCTCCAAAGTGATGGCCAATTGTCTTAAAACTTTGTTGGATAATGCGATTGATGAAAGCCAACGTGCATTTTTGTACCGGGTAGGCTAATTCAAGATAACATTGTAATTGTGCATGAAGTTTTTCATCATTTGAAGAGTAAAAACCGGGGTCATTGTGAGTTAGCTCAAATTGGACATGAACAAGGCCTTTAATAGCGTGGAGTGTGATTTTCTTTGTGCTACTCTTGTGAAAATAGGGTTTGATCAGAGATAGGTAGATAGAATTTTTTGATGCCTGAACTCAGTTAGCTTTTCAATTGTGTTATTAGGAAAGAGAGTGGTAAGAGTAACTCCTCAAAGAGGACTGAGACAGGGGGATCCTTTGTCCCCTTACCAATTTATTTTGGTTAACAATGTATTATCAAGACTTATTGAGTAAGAGAAAAGTTTGGGAAGGATCAAGGGAATTTCAATTGCCAGGGGCTATCCTGATGCCACACATAGTTTTTTTTGCAGATGATTATGTTTTCTTTATGCTGGCTAATGACGATAATTGTAGGAATTTGAAAAATATTATCAATTTATATTGCAAAGCATCTGGTCAATCAATTAATGTTGGGAAATCCTGTTTATTCTTTTTCCAAAAACTCCCTGGAGCTTCTACGAAAGGAAATCGGTCATATTTTTTAGATTCAGGCAATTGATATTCCGGGTAATTATTTAGGCCTCCCAATAATTTGGGGCAGATCAAAGGCCCAAGCTCTTAACTTTGTCTTGGATAGAACGAAAATGAGAATCCAAAGGTGGAGGAAGAATTTATTACCAGAGGCTAGAAGGGAGGTTTTGATTAAGTCGATAGCAAATTCAATACCGGTTTACTCTATGTCTTGCTTCCTTTATCCAAATAAGGTATTGAAGAGACTGGATGGAATTGTATCTAAATTTTGGTGGAAATGCAACAATAGTAAGATTTATTGGTGTCTATGGATAGAATGAAGAGACATAAATTTGAGGGGGGTCTGGGATTCAAAGATTTTGAGGATTTTAATCTTGCTCTTCTAGCAAAGCTAGGGTGGAGAATATTACAGTTTCCAAACCAAATCTGGGCAAAAATCCTTAAAGCTATATATTTTCCCAAATGTTCATTTTTAGAAGCTAGGAAAGGAAGAACCCCTTTTTGGTTATGGTTGAGTATTTTGGAAGGAAGGAGAGTATTGGAAAACCAGGTAATGAGGAGTGTAGGTAATGGGAATGACACAAGGGTGTAGACAGACCCATGGTCGGGAGACTTACCAGGGAAAAATTAATGTCTCCTTGCCACATGAGTCCTTTTTAGATTTGAGGGTAGCTGATTTAAGAAGGGATAGGGGCTGGAATCTGTTATCTATTAAGGGTTGGATCTCTGAATGAGAAAGAAAGGTTGTTCTAAACACCTTTGTGGCAATTAACAATAGAGAGGATAAGTAGGTATAGATAAGGGGGAGAGACAAAGTGTACTCAATGAAAGAAGGGTATGGGATAACAAAGGGTGATATGTTGGGAAGAAATGACAATATTCCTACATCTTTGAACAAATCCCAAAAGTTAATATGGAAATCAGTTTGGAGCTTGAAAATTCCCCCAAAAGTTAAAAACTTTTTATGGAGGCTGTTGAATAATGATTTGCCTACTCTTAGGAACTTAATGAAGAGAAATTGTTATGCTGCGGACATATGTTTAATCTGTAAACAGGAAGCAGAATCCATTGAGCATTTATTCTTTTTGTGTGAATGGTCAAAACTCACTTGGTTTGGTTGCAACTTTTCTTTGCGATTTGATAATTGTGCAAATACTGATGTTATTCAATGGTTAACTAATTGTCTAGAAGGGAATATTCTTTTTCAATGGCATAAAGCTTTAATTGCTATGATTGTTTGGCAAGTGTGGAAATCCCAAAACGCATGTTTGTATTTTTTCTCAGGCAAGCAAATTGCTTAGTGAGTTTTGGGAAGCTAAGGGATGGTCAGAAGAGGGATCGCAACCCATCCATATAAGGGAAGCAGTAACAAGGAAGCGGTACGTTTGGCAGCCTCCAATAGGTAATGGACTTAAAATTAATTCTTATTGTGCTTTCTTGGAGACGGAAAATGGGGCAGCAGTGGCCTTTGTGGTAAGAGACTCTAATGGGTGGTTGTTGGATGGGAACACACGCATTGTGAATGCTAGCTCGGCCTTTTATGGCGGAAAGGGTGGCATTTTGGGATGCTATGAAATACGTTTACGAGAACCATTTAGAGGATGTTCAATTTGAGTCTGATAGCCAATATTTGATTGAGTGTATCCAAAAAAAAAAAAAAAAGGAATCTTCCATTGATTGGAGATGTTCTACTATCCTTGAGAATATTCAAATTTCAAAGAACCTAATAGGGAACCATTCTTGTATGTGGATTTCCAGGGAAGCGAATTTAGTTGTTGACTGGATAGCTAAAGCTTCATTAGGTGGTACCTACCCAAGGGATTAGGTCCTACAACCGCCAGATCAATTATGATAGCTACTGGAGAAGGATTTTGGCAATTTTTTGAGAGCACCAGATTTATTATTCAACCATTGTAGTTTTTGTAAGGCTAGGGTGCTATTATATAGTGTATTATATCAAACTAAATAGTCGGACTTTGTAGTTGTATGTTTATGAATGGAAGTTTCTGTTTACTGACAAAAAAAAAACTGTAAAGTTGAACTCTTATCAATATAAAACATTGTTGGTTTGTTTACTTATTATAAGTAACCAACTATCAAATTTCACACGTTAATAAAAATAGCTAAAATCATTAAAGTTGTACTAAAAATCTATTGATTTTTAATATTACTCTTACTAACTACATTAAACTCAAATTTCATATTTATTATTACTCTATTCTCTGAATGATCTTATTAAATATGAATAGATATGGAAAAATAAAATAAATACAGTTTAAAAACTTGTAAGTATCTTATAAAAATAATCAATAATGTTTGATAGTTGGTATCTTATGACAAGGATTAAAGAGAATATGTTTGTGGAACTAGTATCTGGTTGACTTTACTCATAAATGTCATATTTATCCATTTTACTCTTATATTTATTATTATTTCTTAAGTTAATTTATCTAACTTTTAAACTGATATATAATTTAATTCCAAGTATTTTTTGAGACATTATGTCATATATGTTATAAATTATAATTAAGTTATTTAGCTTCTTTAATTTTTTTAAAATTAAATAAATAAATCTTATATCAATAATCAAAAGAGTAAAAGGATCGAACTCCTATGAACCAAAAAAAAAAAGAAGGAAGGAAGGTTTGTTCAATAAAAGTAATTAGGAAATTTGGTTTAATTTCTGGATGAATCAATTAAGATTGGCCCTAAACATCTCATTATGTTGTCCACTAATATAAACATCTCTGTTGTTCTTTTTTTTTTTTTGGCCCGACAACGTAAACATCTCTATATATGTTCAATCCATTGCTCTCTATATATCCGCTTAATTATACAACATACCTATCGAAGTAATCTGATTTTCGGGGTGACTAAACTAAAAATCAGATTCTCTGCATCTGTAATCTTTTAACTAAAATCACGTTACTTGTCTTCTACTCTTTGTAGATAAGTAGTCAATAATAATAATATACTTTTTTTTTATAGAAAAAGAAACTACACTAACTAATCAACCACTATTTATAATAGAGTCCATCAAACACTTATAAAGAATAATCTTGTGAGTCTGCACAAATAGAGTTAAGACCATATGAAAATACACTACAATATGCATAGCTTCAACAGCAATGACATCAGCAGCACCGCTAACCTCTTGATCACAAACAATAACCAATACAGACCAATCACATCATATAAGATAATTTCTTTTTAGAACAACAAAAATTTGCCGCCACGCCATATAAGATAATATACTAACACGCACGTCAACCCACGATGAAATTATGTTAACTAAATAAAATACAATAATCACTTCGTACAGATTCTTTTTTTTTTTTTGGTAAAAATTATAATTTCTTTATAGAACAAAAAAAATTTGCCGCCACGCTAGAGCTCCATGTTGCTTCATTCGCGAAATCCGTTATGTTGTCACGTTCTTCCTCACTTCTTGCTCCTAAAGTCATAGCCTCTTCTTGTTCTTCAAGTCACAGCCTCACAGCTGCTTCTGTTCTATTTGACCTTGCGAGCCTTGGAGGTCGTGCCATTCTCAATATTCTATGCCTTTTAGCGGTTATCTTCCACCTTGATTCTCGCCTTCTGAAGATGACGAACGCCAGGTTTCATGAACTACAACTACAGATCATTAATTGCTCGCTTTATGGATTTTCCCCTACCGTGTCAATATCTTCTAATCCAAGTTCGTTTGCCTTCACCTTTCCCTTGCGTGCTAATTTAAAAGCACAATCTCCCCGTCCTTTTTTAGCTTCATTTTTTTGCAATTCGGTGGGTACGATTCTTCAATTACCAAGTTATTTTGAGTTCCCTTCAATTTATCTTCATAAGGGTATCGGAAAGGCATTTTGGAGGCTTGTTCCTATTTGTAGATGAACAAGCTGCGGATACTGAGCTTGAAATAGATAGCTGGTGCATTTAACCTGAAATTCCCACGGGTCCAATCGGTAAGAGCTTTAGTTTTATCTTTAGCCATAATTTATTGTCGTTTTGGACGTTTTATGCTAACATTGATCTTTTGGGGTCTGCTTTTCTGCTGAATTTTCGTCATCCATCATTGCTCTTGTCCAAGTGGGTTGACAGTTTTAAAGGCATGCAGGAATTGCATGACGTACTACATGGTTTCAGCAGGATATACTTCTTTTAATAACCGTTTTCTAGGAAAAAGTTACGAAATGTTCTTTGGAAAGAATTGTTTACCAACTCTATAATCTTGAAATTTAAATACCGCCCTCAAAATTTGCATTTGTTTTTGGTTCTATGCTGGCTGTTACTTTGCTTTAAATGTTCGTTGTTCATTTTAGGAACTTTATGAGGTTTGGCACAGGGAATTATAGCTGTAACTCGTTAGCATTTAAAAATATTGGCCTAGTGTTGGAATATTTCCTGCAATTGTATTGAGCAAAATAGGACCATGAAATTCTCGTAAATAAATCATCTTGTTTGTCTTTTATGTTATGGCCTTCATATGCCTTTTGGCTTCAACTTTTGATCAACCAGTAAACGGGAGTGTACTTCTCATCTATTGTCGGCATTTGGTGTGCTGGCCATCTTTGCTGACTTTGATCTAACATTCTTCTACTTGCAGATCAGCGATATGACGACCGATTATAAAATAGATATTGGTCGTCATGGCTTCAAAGATGAACCAGAGCAAAATATCTTAGCTTCAAAACTGTTACTAGACGAGGAGGCTAATGCAGTGCGTGGAAATCTTATTGGTATTCATGCGCAAGAAAAGATTTCAATCAACAACTATTCAACAAATGCAGAGCGTAGAGCTTTGGGTGATAGGTGCGAAGTAAATCTTGTTATCTGTATTTGTTTATAATTAAATGAATTTTTTCCTTTTCAACACCAAAGTTGTTTATCTTTGAGTATTTTCCTTTCTCCGCTTTCATTCATATAGCAAGTTGTGGTTTATAAAATGTTAGTTAATTGGTAATTGAGTAACAAGTGAAGCACATTCATCATTTCAAGCAGATTTCTGAAAGCAGATAAAGCTGCACTTGGTTACAATGCTAGCCAGGTTGAAGAGGATGAAAGGAGACTGCATAGACCAGTAAAGAAGTCTGGGCCTCTTCTCTCTGGAACAGCTTACTGTATTTCTTCTTGCAGCATGATAATGCTGAACAAAATTGTTTTGTCAAGTTATAATTTCAATGCAGGAATATCTTTAATGTTTTATCAGGTGAGTTGGATTACTTAACAATCATATTCACAACTTATAATATTTACTTTTATTTACCTGTTTTTGTTTAGATTGATGTGTTATTCTGGTACTTGCTTCATTGATATTTTTTTTTCATTGAAGCTTGTGGTAAATGCTAACCTAATCATTATGTTACACTTATTTTGTAGAATTTAATAAGCACCTTGGTTGTTGTTCTACTGGGTTTGTCCGGCACAGTTTCAGTTGAAAAGCTCAACTGGAAGCTGGTCAGGGTCTGGATTCCTGTCAATGTGATATTTATTAGCATGCTTGTATCAGGAATGTATAGGTATGAATATATTGCTTTTTATGTTTTGCCATATTCTGTTTTTAGACATATGGAGGGGAAGTTGATTAATAAGACAAACATTGAAAATTCAGAGGATCAATAGTCTGTTAATTGTCTGCTACTCAGTATAGTTAGTTACCTTGTCCGTCTTTTATCTACCCTCAATGATGTCTTCAAGTGCTTTGTTATTTTCAGTTTGAAAAACATCAATATTGCAATGGTGACAATTCTCAAGAACGTGACAAATATCATAACAGCAATTGGAGAGTTATATTTGTTCCAAAAAGGTCAAAATCCTGAAGTGTGGACTGCCATGTTTCTGATGGTAAATGATACTCTTTGATAGGTTTCTATTTCTGATGTATAAGAATATCATTGCTGGTTAGGATCATGTATTAGGAAAGCTTTAATTGGTCTTTTTTTCAGTGCTTGTTTTGGCAAAACTATCCAGTTGTTTAGGCTAAATTATGTTATGGAATTTACTTACTCAAAGATTAAAGTACTTGCTGAAGTATCTGAACATTACTTATCCGCTTATCACAACATTTAGTCTTTGGAAACTTAAGTACTCAATTTCCCATTTTGTAAACCTATCCATATTGTATTGGTAATGTGAGCTTCTTGAAGAATTTTTCAGGTCTAATGTTTGTGACAATTGAATAGTGAAATTTTCTTGACCGTTTCATCAAGATCAGAAATCATATAAATGAGACCACCATTAGTTTGATTCTAAAGCTGTGTCTTTTGTTACCCTCTTATCTACAGATTATCTCTGCTATTAGTGGAGGTATTACAGACCTTTCCTTTGATGCAGCTGGTTATGCCTGGCAGATTTTCAATTGTGTTCTTACTGCAAGTTACTCTGTATGTTTTTTGTTTTTTTTTTTTGTTTTTAGTTTTGATGCCACTTCCTATATTGTTTATTTTTTTGTGCCATACTTTGTGTACCCAAATTTGAGCTAGAACCTCCTTTTTTCCTGTTGACAGCTTACCCTTAGGTGGGTTATGGATAAGGCAAAAAAGTCAACTAAATCTGGATCTCTCAATGAAGTTTCTATGGTGTTACTGAACAATTTACTGTCTTTACCTTTTGCCATCATCTTGATCTTCCTTTTCGGCGAGTGGGATTATGTGATACATGTGTGAGTAAATTTTTTTTTCTTGTGATTTTTAATTTTAGAATCCCCCTGCCTCCTCACTGTACTTTGTGGTTTTGATTTCCAGGGATGTAATTAAACTACCAATGTTTTGGGTTTTTGCAACTGCTAGCGGATTGCTTGGACTTTCCATCAGTTTTACTTCTATGTGGTTCCTACATCAAACTAGTCCTACGACATATAGGTAATATATGGAGTATTTTAAGTTTGATACACTGGCAAACCTACATTATCAGCATTTTTATATAGGACTGATTGGGTGTCAATTTTACCTACTATGGAAGTAATGATCATTAAAAGGAATATATTATCTATATATCTTAATATAAGGGCTAGTTGGGGTTTAATTTTGTCCTAAATACAAGCCTTCAATCCGCTGTGTCCTATATTTATCATTTTTTTCTTAAATTATTTCTATTGATTTACACGTGTTAAGGGAGTTTGCATTAAGATGTAGTTTCAATACAAATGACTTTTAAAAAAACTTTAGGAACTGAAGGTTAGTATAATTTAGAAGAAGCTATCTAAATTTATTAGTTAAGTAGATCTTGTATAAAGGACTCAAGGCAGTATATAATTTATAGGAAGCTATACTATCATAAGCCACAAGCAGTAGAACTTAAAATCTTCCTTGAACCAAACAAAAACCGTTTGCACATGAATCCAGTTTTGACTATATATATTGTGTTCATGTGTTTTGAGGGGCATGGTTCTCGAGCTCGAGACACCTCTGAATGCTTTCTTTTCCCTTCCTTTGATGTGATGACACTGATATTTGTTTTCCATTTTACAGTTTGGTTGGTTCCTTGAACAAGATTCCGATCTCCATTGCCGGCATTATAGCATTCAAAGTTCCCCTCAGCTTATCGAATTTATTCAGCATTTTGTTTGGTAATCAACAGCTCCACTCTAATAATATATCATCAATTTGTTTTGCCTGTTTCCTGTCTTCTTCCTAATATTGATAATGAACTCTTGTTTGCAGGTCTCTTCGCCGGGGTTTTCTTTGCCAGAGCTAAAATGTCCCGATAATTAATACATTCATATTGATGTATAGTTTTTGTTCCAGCTCTCGAGTTCATGTTAATCGTTGATGGAGGATATTTTGTTTCAGACGAAGTCTAAAGATATCCTAATCTTACTATATTGTTTTTATTTTTGGAAAAAACAAAAACAAAAAAGTAGCCGGCAGTGGAGGTTTTGGCTATTGGTGGTCGCCGGTGATGACAACTCCAGCTGGCCACTCCCTTGACGACCATGGGGAGGTTTTATTTTTAATTTTTAATAATCGAAGCCATTATGGTAAATGCACACCAAAATTTATTTAGAATTAAGTCTCTTGAGAGTCCACGATAATTTGATCATTTTAGGGAATTTCAATTTCAGTTATTCATGAAATAATGTTATTTGCTAAAAAAAACATAACGCTTAGTTTTATGGCTTGTGCTTAATCAATCATTGATAATGAATGCACTAATTCCTCCCTAGTCTTGCATTTTTGTCTCAAGGAGGAAGTTCAGGAGTTACAGATCATCATTGAAATCTCAACTGTTAGATAAAGCCCAACATGATCTGTGTGAATTCCCACATCTGTTTTATTAAGTACACATGTTTCACTTATAAATTTTTACGTGTGTCTTGTAAATAAATAAATAATCATATTTGACCTACAAAGCTACAATCATCTTTCTCACTCACATATTTTAATTTCAGTTTAGTTACAGGGGTGTGGTGAAATTTCTAAAAGTTTTGAGACTGTTTAATATTGAATGGCTACAAATATAGCAGGGTGGGTGAAATTTTTTTCAAAAGATGAACACAATAATGGACAATCTTCCATCATTGAACCCTTCAACTGTGAATTGAGGTGTCAAACAAATTGTACGTCATACTTATAAGGAACATAGATTTAAGTATTAAGAGCGCCTGTGAAGAAAAACAAAGATTTGTTATGCTTTGTGTGTCAAAAGATACTAGTCTCAAGTCAAAAATGGTTCGGAGTTACTTTAAATCAAATAAAAAAAATTATATAACAAATAATTTGAACTTTAATAACAAGATGTGGAAGCAAGCTAAATCACTAGATAATTTACATATTTTTTTGGAAAAAATATTAGAATAGGAAAGATCCTGACTGACCTATATACATCCTGAACTCTTTGATAAAATATTGAAAACTCAATTTTTTTCCTGGCACCCAACCTTTAATGTACTTAATTATATAATATATAATGTGCTGCAGTTGTAAATTAACTCAAATTTACGTCTATTTCATTAATTATTCTGTAATGGTGTTTCAGAAAATTGTAAGTATAATTCTCATTTTTCCCATTAATTCAAAGCGTATAATACAGCACATATATTTGTTGGCAAAAAAAAATACAGTACAAAAAGTGTCCAAAAAATATACAGCACCTAAAAAAAACACTTGGCCAATAATCCCTTTCAGCATTAATTTACGCGACAATCATTTATAAACAAAATAGAAACGGTCATTTAATAGAATTAATTTAACTTTATGTTTTTTAGATGGATAAATATGTATTACATATAGAAATTATTATGATTATTTTTTATTAATATTATGGTAATTAATTATGGATTGATAACGAATGCACTAATTCCTCCTTATTCTTGTATTTTTGTCTGGAGGAGGAAATTCAGGGGTTACAGACCATCATTGAATCTCAACCGTTAGATAAAGCCCAAGATAATCTGTGTGAATTCCCACATTTGTTTTGTAAGTACGCATGTTTGACATATAAATTCTTACGTGTGTCTTATAAATAAATAAATAATCATATTTGACCTGCAAAGCTAAAATCGTCTTTCTCACTCACAGATTTTAATTTCAGTTTAGTTACAGGGGTGTGGTGAAATTTTTGAAAGTTTTGAGACTGTTTAATATTGAATGGCTTCATATATAGCAAGGTGGGTGAAATTTTTCAAAAGATGAACACAATAGTGGACAATCTTCCATCATTGAACCCATCAACTATGAATTGAGGTGTCAAACAAATTGTACGTCATACCTTATAAGGATCGGAGGAGAACATTGATTTGAGTATCAAGAAGTGACCCTATGAAGAACAACAAAGATCTGTTATGTTTTTTGTGTCAAAAGTTACTAATCTCAAGTCATAAATGGTTCGGAGGTACTTTAAATCAAATAAAAAAATTACATGACAAATAATTTGAACTTTAATAACAAGACTTGGAAGCAATCTAAATCACTAGATAATTTACGTATTTTTTTTCAAAAAAAATATTAGAATAAATTAAACGAAAGATCCTGACTGACCTATATAAATCCGCAACATTTTAAAAAAAAAAATTGAAAACTCAATTTTTTTTTTCCTTGCACCCAACCTTTATTATGATTATTTTCAAATAATATTATAGTAATTAACTTCACTTTATGTTTATTTATGGCTTGTGCTTAGTTTATGGCTTGTGCTTAATCAATCATTGATTACGAATGCACTAATTCCTCCCCAGTCTTGTATTTTTGTCTGGAGGAGGAAGTTCAGGAGTTACAGAATCTCAACCGTTAGATAAAGCCCAAGATGAAGGGCTATTGTTGATTCATATTTGGCTTCTTATTATTACACCTCTTGAATCAGTGATCACGGTGACGAAACCAGGGCGAAAATCAGTATGATTCCTCAGAGCAACCCTCCCGCCATTTCATCATCATCAGGTCCTCCTCTTAGCGCCATAGACAGGTTCTTATTGGGTCAACTCAGTCACTTGCCTGCTCTCTGGCCTAACAGTAGTGACGACATAGAAGCAAGCTTGATGGAAGGGTTTATAGCAAATAACAATAATAATGAAGTTCATCAGATGATGATCCCTACTGTGCTTAACAAACAAGTCCAACTAGGGAAGAGAATCAACAACAAGAAAGGCTCTTCTTCTTCCTCGCTGATCAAAGGACAGTGGACTGATGAAGAAGACAAGTGTGTGCCTGTTATATTGATATATATATGAACGACATTATTATTTTGTGTGTTGTTGTTGTTGTTGTTGTTATTATTATTGTGTTATGTGTTTAACTATTTGCATGTTATATTGTTCAAGGAAACTGATGAAGCTGGTGCATGAATGTGGAGTGAGAAAGTGGGCACAGATAGCTGAGAATTTGGAGGGAAGAGCTGGGAAACAATGCAGAGAGCGATGGCATAATCATCTACGTCCTGATATTAAGGTTTTTAATTCATTCTTGTCTTTAACTTTTTATCGATTACCTCGCCTACGGTTCAGCCCTTATATCTACACACACACGACGCATATATAATATCTTTTCTATCTTTTTCTTCATTATTAATTTTTCCTTCAAAGACATTTCTCACTCTAAGGCACTGAAAATTTGGTAAACATGTCATATAGTAAAATGGTGTTGATCTTTGCTTTCTCATCTATAGATGTCTCAGAGAGAGGGATTACGTAGAAATAATCTATGCAGAATTTGTTAGTTAACTATGGGAAGTATCTGTGTATATATAGATATTTATTATTAGAGAGGATCTATCTTTGGCATCTGATTGATTCGATCGATCTACATTCTTACATAATCCAAAGATCTGATATTGCTTTATATATTCTCTTGTAATTAACTGGGAAACCATTAAATCCTCGGCGACTTTGAAATTTCCATAAACATTAATCATTCATATATATATATATATATATATATATTCCCCATCAGCTTTCTTGATCCTGTTTTCAAACTCAAAGTATACATGTCAAATAATCAAATTTCATTTAAACAACTTAAACTTTTGTTTATATTTTTTAAGAAACAGCATAATAAATAAAAAAAATTAAAGTACTAAAGTGTATCTATTTAATTCAGCATATTTTCTTTGGGAAAAAAATAATGGTCAAAACTTAAAATTATACAAACATGTAAATTAAACTCGTGAGATTTATTTTTTATTTACGAAATACAAACAAATGACTACTAAAAACAACTCCAATGTTTAGGTTCCAACTTCCAACTTCCAAAAAAAAATTTAGTATTTTAAAAATTAAAAAAAATGTCAGAACTATATATCAGTCAGGGAGGAATAATAGAAAATTTCCTCTAGATTTTCTTAAATTCTCCGTATTGTCACCTATATGTATATAGTTGTTTTACAAATCATAATATTTACAATTAGAATAAACTAAGATAACATATGAAAAACATGATTTTGGTTGTTTCAGAAGGATAGTTGGAGTGAGGAAGAAGAGAAGATATTAGTAGAAACACATGCAAAGGTAGGGAACAGGTGGGCAGAGATCGCAAAGAGAATTCCAGGAAGAACAGAGAACTCTATCAAAAACCATTGGAATGCCACCAAACGGAAACAGAGCTCCAAGAGAAACCACAAATCTGCCAACAAAACCTCCAACAACAACAACAACAATGGCAGAAAGCCTCCATCTTCCATTCTTCAAGATTACATCAAAAGCAAGACCCTCTCCAACAACAACAACCCCACCATCGAAGAAGACCCCTCTCTTTATGAACCTGTGATGGCTGAAGCATTTGATGATGATGAGCTTTTGTTCATGCAACAGTTCTTCCCGGAAAATTATGATCAGAACCTGCAGGTTCAGTCCACTTTGGATTTTAATCGAACTGATGGTGGGCATGAAGGTTATCTACCTGAACAGAGTCTTACTGCTACTGCTGGTGTTCCCATGGTTAAACAACACCACCATCATTCTGATCTGTATCTGGCTCAGTTACTGAATGGGGCTGGTTATAATCCATCCATTTTCTGCTGGGGTTATGGAAAAGATCAAAATGTGAACATGGGTTTGCAGGCAGGTGATGATCAGCAAGCTTGGTATGAAGCTAAGAGAGAGATGGACTTGATGGAACTGGTTTCCTCTCAGCTTTCAACTAGCACCAGCAATAGAATCTTCTAGTAGTTACTTCTTTTCAGATCAAGTCAAGACACTGCGTCCTGGAATGATGAACTTCACAAAGTATGCAATTTGATCATACTTTTATGTTGGTCTTTTATAATTGAGTGAAACTGTTGTGTTAAGGTTTTCGAAGACAAGGTTCCTTTTGCTTTATTTTTCTACCATTCTCTCTTATTATGGTTTGAAACTTTCAACTGAACTTCTTTGAAAACTTATTGTTTGCCTTAATGTATTTCTTTCGTCATGTATGTCTCAATGATGATTACCTTCAAATGATTGATTGATCTGGAACTTATCATTGTGTGTTTTTCTTAGATATTGTTTGAGACTTCAAAAATAATTTATACTATTTATAATTCTTAGATATATTTGATATTACTGAAACCTAGCTGCGTCAACTCATAATCTTATCTCGGGAAAAAATGATTAGCTAGTAATCTACAGCTACACACAATTTCAGTTATAACTCATGAATCAAAATGGAGAGCTGCAAATTTTACTACTCGTATATTTCCTTTATCAAAGGCCAAAGTTTTTTTTTTTTTGGTATTAATCAAATCTCATAAAAATTATATTGGCTTTTAAAAAATGTTGAAATATTATGTGCATACTGAGAAAAGAAAGTTGCTCCCCGTCATTGAAATCATTTATTGTATAGATATATATTTTGTAATGCTTTTTATTGTATAGATATTAGTTTCTAAGTAATTTCTCATGTATAGTGATGCACAAATTCTGGATAACAAAACTTAAAGTGATAAATGTCTTAGAGCAATATGGTATTTTTTTTTCTTTCTAATTTTATAGGGGTAAGCCAAACATTTTTGAAGTGGAAAGCAGGATTAAACTTACCACCTTCCACTAGTAATGATGAGTTGTATGCGGGCCTAGCACAATTTTTTTCTGGTCCTGTCCTAATTATATTCTTAACCCGAAGCTTATCGCTAATCCTACACGGGACAAAATCTTTTTAGACTACATTTTCGGAGAAATTGGTTGGCTCAACATGTTATTTTGAATGAGCAATTTCTTGTTTTAGTTTTTTTTTTATGTGTGCTTATTTAGAAACACGGTAAAAAAATGTTTTTTCATCATAATTTAAATTATATGAAATAAAATATATTTGAAAAGAGTTTTATCTCGAGTATTTAACACTCTTTTATATAATGTATATGTTGCTGTGAATTATTTCTCAATAACACAATATTCATGTAGTGAAATTACATTTATTGCCAAGCAACCGAAATGAAAATCTGAATGCATTATCATTGTCAAGTAGAGTAGAACGTTTTTTTCTCATTCGTAATAAATGCTTTAATACGCTGCCATTCACTATAATCATTTTGTATGAAGACTCTAGTTTATGATGATTGATTAAGCACAAGCCATAAAACTAAGCGTTATAGTTTTTTTTTTAACAAATAACATTATTTCATGAATAACTGAAATTGAAATTCCCTAAAACGATTAAATTATCGTGGACTCTCAAGAGGCTTAATTCTGAATAAATTTTGGTGTACATTTACCAAAATGGCTTCGATTATTAAAAAATAAAAATAAAACCTCCCAATGGTCGTCAAGGGAGTGGCCAGCTGGAGTTGTCATCACAGGCGACCACCAATAGCCAAAACCT
>JBAGKO010000011.1:12589800-12613530 GCA_037177275.1 Acacia concinna | reverse complement strand
ACAGGAGTATTTGATATTTAATTTTTCATATCTCTTATTGCATCATAATGATCCTAATGTCTTATAAACTGGGAATTTTGGGACAAGTCAATAGGTTTCCTTGTTTTATTTTCATCTCATTTGTTCATATGTAATTTCCAACTAAAAGCAAAATCTTCAAAGGGGAAAGTTTATTCGGTTCTCAGCCCCAATTTAATGGCTTCTTAATAATAATTGTTTTTAAGGTTGTAAGAATTTCATATCTCATGCTGTTTTAATTATCTCCCAAATTTTCTCTAATTTCTTGAAGAAATATTCGAAATGTCTTATGCCATTTGTATTTGTTTCTTTACAGAAACTTTAAGTATTTGCTCTTAAGTCTTTTATAGTTTTTAGTGTTTGCGATTCGATTGGGCTAGGATTCTTTTTTCTCTCATGAAGTGGGTTCTTCCATTTGAGGCACATCATTCTTCTTAATTCTACCGTTATTTAGAGTTTTTGTGTCGCAAAATTTCACCATTAGAGATTCGTTTTTGCTTTGACTTGATACTATCTCTTTAGTATCTTATCCGTCACTTTCATCTCCATGAGGTTTCTCCAGATTTTGAATCTTGAGATTTTGGTTCTCATAGTTCAAGATTCAAGAGATTCAACTTTTTTTTTATAAATAATCTCTTAAGTTCCTCTTCTATTTAAATCTTGTAATCCATTTCAAGTTCAAAAATAAACCTTACTTTGGACCATCCTCCTCTAGATTCTCTTTAGGACTTTTTCCCTTTAAGTAATTTCTTATGGCTCAACCTTAAATGAGAAAATCCATATTTCATCCATTTTTTCAAAGATCACATTCCTAAAAAAAATATTTTTGTTTCAATTTTTAGAGATAACAACACATAACTTATTTTCTTATCAATAATAGAGTAGTTCATATTAAGTAATGTGTTTTTCAACATAATTTATCATCCAAAAGAATTAAATCTTTTGGTTTAGTGCTTCTAGAACTCTCTACGTTCATAATTATGTCAAATAAAATAATTATGCATTAATACAAATATTTTAAGATTTTTAAACTCATAAAAATTGAGAAAAATAGCACTAAAAATCTTCAAAAAAAAAATCTTATTTTTCTCCAAAATATGAAAAACAAAATCACAATAAAAATATTGAATTTAAGAATTTTTAAAAACAAACCGCATCTCAATTAGAGTTAAACTGCCCCTTCACTGGCCCAAAGAAGAATAAATACCAAAAAAATTCAAAAAAATTCTTTTTTATAGGCCCATGAAAAATGAGCCCAGATCTCTATTTTTTATTTTTTTTCCAGATTGAGCTTAGCTAGATCCGCCAAATCTTTTGTTTTTTACGATTTGGATCATGTCGACCCTGTCCACTTGTCTTGGATTTTTTTTTTGGAATGGTGAAATAACGCCGTTTTAAGGGATTGAGGTTGTCTTCAACCTCCACCGGGTCACGACTGACCCGGTTGGATCACAGGTTGGGTCCTTTGACCTGGTTTCTTATTTCTTCCATATCTTTGTCATTCGACATCCATTTGGTGTCGGTTTTTGACAATCTACACAATGAGATTAATTTAATGGCCTAAAAACTTTGTTTTCAAGCAACCCAATTTTGTTTTTGTTCGATTACGTTTCCATTGACCTCCGTAACTCCTTCTACTCATGTTATAGGTGTGTTGGACCACGTTTGCTTCTGAGAAGGGAAGAATGGATGGTTTTTGAGTATTTTATGGCTTGAAAAATTTTGTTTTCATGTTACTCAATCTCAAAGTTTAAATATTTTTGGTGGATTGCACTCTTCTTATTGATCTTGAATTTTGGAAGAGATGTATGCTTTCAATGTATATCCAGAATCACAATACAATATAACACATATAATATATAGAATCAAACGGTATATTATACTGATAGAACGAACAAGCCATGATGCCAAATAGACTAACAATAAGAAAAATATATAAGCAACAGAAGCAAATTTCTCAAAGGAAGTAAATTTTTCATACCACAATAATTAATAGGCCTCAGGAAAAATCATACTCTCTAATACCACTGAAGGATTTTAGGCATACCTGGAATCCAGTCAACTCATTAAGTACTCACATGAGATCAGAGCACCATTACATACTTCGATCACGTTTACGAAAGAAGCACCGGGAGAGAAGAGGAGAACTAGAGAGAGAAGATGTTAATGGGAGTTTCTATTCTCTCAATCTGGTGTGGTGTCATCCCATATATTACGTATAGGAAGTTATTTTAATTTTGAATTTTAAATAATAATATGAAAATTATTCTTTTGGACCCATATATTTCTCACATTTATACAATAATCCTTAATCCACTAAGGGTGGACAAGGCATATTTCAACACTTATTATATGTGTAATGGTCTTTGATGTCACTTACTTTATTTTGCATTATCATTTGTCTTTTATATGCCTTTGTTGTTTTTCCATTTTGCTTTTAAACTTGCGCTAACACTAATTGCTTCACTTTTGACACTTTCGAAATAATATTACCTTCATTACCTTTTCACAAAAACTTTTAGGGCATAAATGATCAAAGAAGAAAGTTAAGTCATACTCACGCGGGCTCATATGTGACATAAGATCCGACACGAAAAATAGAGAGAGAGAAAGGATCACATTGAAACACAAAATAAATGTGTTGAAATATTATTGATCCTTAAGAATAAGAGATTACAAGAGGCCTTTATATAGGCAACTAACCCTAACCTAAGAATATAATCTAATCTAATCTAATCAAATCAAATCATAATGATAAAATATCTATATAAAATCCTACTATCTTAAATAATAAACCTCAATCATATTAATATTAATTATTTCCTAATTCTAAACTTTCTATTCTAAGAATATAATCTAATAAAATCAAATCATAATGATAATGATAAAATATCAATATCAAATCCTAATTTCTTAAATAATAAACATCAATCATATATTAATATTAATTTTTTCCTAATTCTAAACTTTCTATTCTTAACACTCCCCTCATGCTGGAAGCAGCTTAGATGTGAGCAAGCGATAGGTTTAAACATATATATCCAAAAAAAACTTAAACCAAATGTCTCACTGAGGACATTCAAATCGAAATAATCCAACAGCATCACCGAAAGGCCTTATAAAGGCCAAAGCCAACAAATGGTCTCACAAAAGACTAAAACAAAACTCCAAATGTCTTACTAAAGAACAAGCGAGAAAAGGATATAACCAAAAGAACGTAACCATTACAACTCAAAGAAAGAGCCTAAAATTTCAAATGATTCATAGAAAGAGTCTTTTGAGTCCAAAATTTCATAATTACTCAAAGAAATTGTCCAAAATATCATAATAACTCAAACAAAGTCTATAATTTGAAACAACTAACTCAGAACACGATCACCTCATGAGACAACTAGAAAACCCAAACGGTGAGGCTGAGACCATCACCACCAACCCAAAACACAATCACAATAAGAGACCACCAGAAATACTAAAACCTAGTTAGATAATCCAAAATTTCTCCTCCTCCACCTCCTTCTTTCTTCATCTTCTTCTAACCTAGCTTTGATATCATGTTAGATGAATAGAAATAGAGAGAAGAATATTCTAAATGAAGAATTTTAGACTCTTCATTTGAGTCATTATGATATTTTAGACTCTTTCTTTTTTTCTTTTATGCTTCTTTAGACTCTTCGTTCTCAACATTTTCAGTCTTGGGGGCTTCTTCTTCCTGCTTGGCCTCATCAACATTGTTGATCTCCTCAACATTATGTTCAGGTTTCTCAACATTTGTTCATTTCTCTTTCATAAAGAAAAAAAGAAAAAGAAATTGACATAGGAAATTGTGCCAACGAACTCAAAACCCTAAACGGCACTCAGCCTGTTAAGAAACCTGAACAAAATGTTGAGGAGATCAACAATGTTAATGAGGCCAAGAAGGAAGAAGCCCCTAAGACTGAAAATGTTGAGAATGAAGAGTTTGAAGAAGCATAAAAGAAAAATGAAAAAGTCCAAAATATCATAATGACTCAAACCAAGTGTCTAAAGTTCAAAACAACTAACTAGAACATGAGGTGCACGATCACCTCATGAAACCGCCAGATTACCCAGTGAGGTTAGGACCATCAGCACCAACCTGATCACAATAAGAGACCACTAGAAATAGTAAAACATATTATTGATCCTTAAGAATATGAGATTACAATGAGGCCTTTATATAGGCAAGAATAGAATGAGGCCTTTATATAGGCAAGAATAGACTAACCCTAACCTAAAAATATAATCTAATCAAATCAAATCATAATGATAAAATATCCATATCAAATCCTAATATCTTAAATAATAAACATCAATCATATTAATATTAATTATTTCCTAATTCTAAACTTTCTATTCTTAACAAACACATCCAGTGTGACATCAAACCCAAAACAACTTTCATATACTAATCAAAATATAACAGCGTTAGCCAGTCATATAGCCTCTAATTATAGGTCAACCTTTCTAAATAAATTTTCCATCCAGTTGGCCTAATCGGTGTTTTATTTACAATTTAATGCTTAAAAAATTGAAAAAAAAAAAGTCAATCCAAACCTATATTCTGTGTTGACCACATTCTTTTTAGACAAATGCCCATGACGTGTAGCTCAATGTTTTAAAGTTTATTTAATAAAATATTGGGATGTTACAATAATCACTCGTTTAAATATAATTATTACATTAATTCTTCATTAATCTCAAATTTAAATGTTAGTGTAACTTTTTATAACATGTTGATACAGCACAGATAGAGAAAGATTAGGGATTTCTTGTGGTTCTCATGAGGATTTGGTTCCAAAACCCAATTAAGTATTAATGATTAATATTCACACAAAGTTATTAAAGAATTTTTTAAAAAAAAGATGATTTGATACTTTAAAAAATACATGTCATTTTAATTAAATTAACTAACTTTTTTAATTGAATCAAATTAAATAAATATATTTTATATTAAAAACCGAATTGAGTAAAAATTAACGTCTCACGGCTTGTGATTGCTTCATCAGCTCTTTTTGTTTTTCTCTATTTACCACGTTATTTTGCATGGAGACTGAAGCAAGCTGTGCGTGTAATTTGTAATTCATAAATAATGTAGTATAATCTTCTATAAATTTTACAATTAATTACCCTTTATCTTTTCTAACATGGTAAAATTGAAAAATTATTAAATTTTAAGATATTTCTTCATTCCAGTTTTAATGTGTTTTTTTAACTGTTGAACGTGGCTTTTTCTCTCACCAACGCTTTCTCAAACAAGACCTAAAACTATTATAACTAGCAACTAAATTAAAACCATTAAACTTGAGGGAGAAAAAACTACAACAAGCAAGTGAATAAAACTATGAAAAAATCTTACAGTACAGTTTGTCAATGATAAATTGAACAAGGGAAAATTAGAACTTTAGACCTCCTATGTACATTATAATATTTTTGCCAGTTGAGCTACTTCAATTAGATATTAGTTATTTACATAATAAAATATATAACATAACATTTTAAAAAGTAATATAAATATATACATGTATATATAATACATTTATAATATTTATTAATATCAATATATATTATATCAAATATATATTAATACATTTTATTTTTTAAATATAATTCTTAAAAAATTTTATTATCTTTTTTCAATTAAATATTTATTATTAATATAAAATATATTATATATTTAATATTTTATTTTTCATTTTATATTATTATATATTTAATTTTTATTACTTTTTACTTAATTATATTATTTTAATTAATATTTTTAAATATTAGCAACAGAATTTTTCTATAGGTAGTCACTGACGGAATCTTTTTATGTTAGTAATTCATTAGTAAATTTACTTTTTGATGGAATTTTTTGACAAAATTTACAGACAGAATTTTTCTGATAATATTACCCACAAAAATTCTCTTTCGGTATTCTGATTTTTTTGTAGTGCTACTTTTGCTGGTAAATCAACTTCCCGAAGGCCCTTCCTATGATTGATTGAGACCTGCAAATTTAAATTCAGCAGATATCTAGCATTCTGTACAATTTCTCTAAATGGGTAATTCCAGCCACACCCTCTGAGAAAAGTTAACCGCTTTTATGCAATCATATTCAACAAAAATCTTCATGTAGCCCCTGTTCTAACAATTGTAACCCATTAATAATACTGATGAGCTTTGTAATTGCTGGGAAAAAGCGGTTAATTTAAAAAGGGAGAAAACCCTATATTTAAAAATTACACAAAGGAATATACATAAAATATAAAGTCAAAACAGTAAGACGATGGATTTGGTTGGCAACCAAAAAAAAAACCATGGATTTGAAAAATGGATTAATAAAATAAGAAAAAACATTTCTCTATTAAATATTCGATTTCAAATATAACTTTCAAACATAAATATGAATACAAAAAATTCATTTCGGAATGAATTTAATAAAATAAGATATTATAGTTTAAACTTTAAAATTTCAGATTCCAAAATCTTAATAATGATCAAATTGAATTAATCAATTGGACTTATCGAATAAGCAAATAATAAAATAGGGAGAAACATTTTTCTATTAAATTTTAGATTTAAAGTCAAACTTTCAAACAGAGATATCAAATTTAACAATATTTGTAAACCAACACAAAATTTGATTCCAAATGAAGTTTTGTTTTTCGCCTGCTCAAAAGAATTTTAAAATAATAAGATATTATAGTGTAAACTATAAAATTTCAGATTCCAAAATCTGTATAATGAACAAATTGAATTAATCAATTGGACTAACCGAATAATCAAATAATAAAATAAGGAGAAACATTTTTCCATTAAATTTTCGATTACAATCAAACTTTCAAACAAAGAAATCCAATTTAAACATATTTGTAAACCAACACAAAATTTAATTGCAAATGAAGTTTCTTTTTTTGCCTGCTCAAAAGAAGCTTAAAATAATAAGATATTTCAGTTTAAACTTTAAAATTTCAGATTGCAAAATCTATATAATGATCAAATAATAAATAAATTCATTAAAAAAATGGTTTAATATGTAACTTGAATATAAAACTATAAAAGCTCATGTAAAAAATAATGAAAACAAAGGAATTTTTTTTGCCCGAATGAAACAAAGATAATGGATCATTTGTAAATTATGACATTAATAAAAAAAAGTACAAAAAGAAATATTTTTCCACTAAGTTGTTTGTAAAATAATATATGTTGAAAATATTTATCTTACAGAAATTTTCCGGAAAAAAAAAATCAGACTTTCAAACGGTACACATTAATTCAAAAGAATTGGAAACCATCAAAAAATTTAACTTTCGAAACAAATTTAAAACACTAAGATAGTAGAGTTTAAAAATTTTCAGATTCCAGAATCTATCATTCAAAATAAAAATTATTAGATATAAAAATTGAAAAAAAATTTCTTGACCTGAAGAAAAAATTACAAGCTAAATGAATTTAATAAGTAACATACAAATATTTGTCACCTCTTAAATATTTTCTTTTAAGAAAATTTTACACAACAAGGTTACGGGACAAAAGAATGATGGTTTTTAAAATTGTAAACCAAGTCAATAAACACAAAGTTAAAAATTAGACAAAGGAATATAAATGAAATATTAAGTCAAAACATTAAGACGATGGATATGAAAATTGCAATAATCGAATAATAAAATAAGGAAAAACATTTTTCTATTAAATATTTGATTTCAAAAATAACTTTCAAACATATATATGAAATTTCAAAATGTTTGTAAACCAAATACAGAATTTCATTTCCAAATGAAGTTTAAAATAATAAGATTTTATAGTTTAAACTTTAAAATTTCAGATTCCAAAATCTATATAATGATCAATGATAAAATAATTGCATTAATAAAATTAAAATAAATGGTTTAATATGTAACTTGAATATAAAACTATAAAGCTTAGGTAATGGATAATTTTTAAATTAAGAAATTAATTAAAAAGGAAAACAAAACAAAAAGTTTTCAAATAAATGGTTACTAAAAATAATATGTATTGAAAATATTTGTTATCCTACAGAAATTTTCCAAACCAATCAAATTAAAACAAATTAAATTCAAAATATATAACAATAAAAAGAAAGAAATAAATCAATAACTTTCAAATCAGACTTTTCACTTTTCAGGTTTTTTTTTTTAAAAAGTAGACTTTATAACGGGCAAGAAATTTATTTTCAAGACAAATTTAAAACAATAAGATGGTAGAGTTTAAAATTTTCAGATTGCTGGATCTATCCTTCAAATAAAAAATTATTATAACAAAAAATTACAAACTAAATGAATTTAATAAGTTACAAAAACCATTTGTCACCTCTTAAATATGTACTTTTAAAAAAACTTTAAAACGACAATGTTTTTAAATTTGTAACTCAAGTCAATAGTTTATAAAAAGGAAGAAATCGCATATTTAGAAATTAAACAAAGGAATATAAATAAAATACTCCCTCTTATCAGAAATATAAGATTCATTTAACTTTTTTTTAGAAATTAAGGATATTAATTAAATTAGTTAAGAAAAATTACAAATTTAGGAATCAATGTGGTATTTAATTATAGTTAAAAAAAAGTATTAACATGAGTAGTTTGAGAAAAAGTAGTTAAATATTATAGACAAAATGGATATAGGTCTTATATTATGACAAAATCAAATCTTTACTTAGGTCTTATAATTAGAACTGGAGGAAATATAAAATCAAAATAGTAAGAACGTGGATTTGAAAATTGGACTAATAGAATAAGCATATAATAAAATAACGAAAACATGTTTCTATTAAAATTCGATTACAAATATAACTTTCAACCAGAAATATGATTTAATTATATTTTTAAACAAAAAAATTCATTTTCAAATGATATTTAAAATAATAACATAATATAGTTTAAAATTTAAATTTTCAGTTTGCAAAATCCATATATAAAGCCCAGGTTAAAAAATAATGAAATTATAAAACAGAGAAATGTTTTCGCTCGAATAAAACAAAGATAATGGATCATTATTAAATTAAGAAATTAATAAAAACGGATAAAAAAAGAAATAATTTTCCAATAATTTATTTTAAAAAATAATATATATTGAAAATATTTGCTTTCTTACAGAAACTTTCCAAACCAATCAAATAGAAAAATATTTAAAATTCAAAATAAAAAAAAATAAAAAATAAATAAAGTAATAACTTCTAAATAAGACTTTAATGGAATAAACGATACATAAAAGTTTGCTTTCAAAAAAGTTAGCCTCACATCAGGTTAGCAAATAAAAGTAATCCGGTATGGATTTCAAAATTAAAACTTTAAAATTTAAACCAAATCAATTTCAAATAAGAAAATATAACAATAAAATTTTTTTAGCTGAAAATTTTATTCTCAAAAGTATAAGATAATCAAATGTTCAAAAATAAAAATAAAAAGTTCAAAAAAAGAAATATTAAATTGAAATTGAAAATTAAACAGAGTGATTCAAACATTTAGAAAATAGAGTCTACTCTCAAAAAATATATCTTCAAAACGAAATTTTAAAGGCTTTTTTTCATTAAATATAATAAACAAAAAAAATAGTTAATCAAATGCAATACTACAAATCATTTTTGGCAAGAACGATATGTGTAAATCGTTCTTACAAAGAACGACTTGCATGTAAATTATCTGGAAAAAGTGGGGCCCACAACGGAAGTCGTTCTTGCCAAAAACGATTTGTGGTGTTACATCTGACTAAATATTTTTCTTAATATAGTATTTTATTAAATAAAATTTGTTTATTATATTTGATTTAAAAAGCCAACAAAATTACATGTTTAAATCAACCAAGTTAAATTTCAAACGCAATAAAAAGTAAACAAGAATCAAATTTATAATAATAAGATAACGGTCTAAATATTAAAGTTTTTTAAGTGAGTATGAACAAGAAAATGAATTATAAAATTGAAAATAAATTGTAACTAATCAAAACACTTAAAAAGTACAGTTAAGTGTCGAAAAATAGATTTTCAAACAAATAATAATGTAATAATCTGAAAATTACCGTTTTTAAAATAAACCAAATTCAAATTTAAAAGTAAAATAAGATTAAGAAATCAAATGATAGGTAATTGATAAATAACTGTATTGGTAAAAAAAACATTTTTAAATCAAACTTATAAAAATAAGGTAATAGTTTTTCAAATAAAAAAAAAATACTTAAGTCATGTTCCTCCTATTCAATATCTCAAGTTCTCTAATCAATATGAAAATTTGAAAAATGTACACGTGGCCTTGTGAATAGAGAATTTAATATAATAAATATAAAAAATTTGATGTAAGTATTATTCTCTGTCTCCTTTTAAAATCACGTTAAAATGTTTTTATAAATTTACAAGTTTGACTTAAAATTTAGTAATATCTTTATTTTTTATTATTTTATCTTTTAAATTATAATTTTTTTAAAATACTTGTAAATCATCAAAACAATTTATTTCCAAATCAAGTTTAAAATATTATAGTTAAAAATTTTAGATTCCAGAATCTATATATTGATCAAATAATAAAGTAATAAAACAAGTACATCAATAAAATTTTTTAAAAAAATAAATTCTTTTAATATGTTACTTGAAGTAAAAAAATTAGAAAGAAGAAATATATTTTCAATAAATTTTAAATAATAAAAAAGAAAGATATTGCTAGATTTTAAATCAGACTTTCAAACGGTACACATAAATTCAAAAAAGTAATATGTATTCAAAAATATTTTAAGGTTTAACATTACCTTAAATGTGTTATGGCTTATTTGGTATAACTTAAAATAGCTAAATAAGATTTTATATACAAAGTACAAGAAAGATTTCACTCACATACTTACTTTACAATAAATCATTCCAAAACAATCACTTAATAAAAGCAATGTCCTTTATTCAAATGATAGCCGAATAGACATTTGTTCACACCATACATTGTGTCATATATGTTTCTGTATGTGTACGGCTGTACTTTCTTCTCTAATTATTTTTAAAGAAAATTACAGTAAGTTTCTAAATAAAGGAATTTATATCAAAGTGGTCCTGAGATAAAAATAAATTATTATTAGGTTCCATAATTATTAATTGCGCCGCTGGGGTTGTTAATGACAACCTCTGACGCCATTAACAACTACAAGGTTGTTAATTGAGACTTGGCAATAATATATTCTTTATATTGAGGGATTTAATTATAGTATTTTCTTATATCAGAACCACTTTGACGTAAATTTCTTTATTTTGGACCTCGGTGCAATTTTCCCTTATTTACCTTACAATTTTGTCATATAAGTGTGAAAAAAAAGAAGAAGAAGAGTAATGTCACTCAAGTTTTTTTTTTTAAAAAAAAAGAATGACCACTTTGAGACGGAGAAACATATGTTACTTCAGCCATTAAAAAATGTAACCCTGCCATTAATATTTTTAGCAGTGAAAGGCAACGCTCCATTATTTATATATATATATATATGGTGCAATATTGATTAAAAAAAACTTTCAGAGACCTGCAGTACCTACACAAAAACTTATAGTGCATTGTATAATAAAAAAAATTGTGCTGAAAAATTTTTAAATTAACCTTAATAACAGTTTAATCACATATTTTAAACCAAAACATCCATCATTTACATAAATGATATTTGAAGATTATTTAAATCACCAAAATAAAAAAAATTAACGCTTGTACTCTGAAAGTTGTTATCATATTTGAAATCTAAATTTTTTTAACTTATGTATTCAATGTTTAACCTTGTATCATGTTTAAGATTTGAATTTTTTTTAACTTATATAATATTCTTTCAAACAAATATATTGGCTAAAAATCATATAAAACTGTGTTTATACACAATAAGCGAAGGATTAGTCTTTAGCCTACCGGGTTGGGGGATACCTTGCGAAAGCAAAAAAAATATAGTTTAAATGAGGAGAGGAGAAGAAAGGGTTGAAATAATAGTTGCAAGGAGAAAATATGAGAGAAAGGGAGCGTTCTAGAGAGAGGCAAAATCCGATGCCGACATCGGAGGAGCAAGATGCACTTCTGCGTAGTCGGAAGAAGATACGTGATGAGACGGTGGTATTTTCTGGTACTCAGGTGTTAGCCCCTCGTGAAGAGGAGTGGATGCGTCCGGATGAGACAAAGGCATCGCATAAGGAGGATTTGAAAGAGGGGAAGGATGGGGAGTCCTCTGCGCAACGTTGGAAATCGTTTAAGGAGGTGGTGAGTAAGGGAAGGGTTGATGACGAGGAGTTGGAGGAAGATTGGTGGAGCGGAGAGAGGTGGAAGGAACGTATCACGGTTCAAATGACAGAGCTGGGTCCAAATGTGATTATTCCTCAAAAAGAGAAGGACCGTCTTGCTGCTAAATGGAATAAATCGCTGATAGTTAAATTGCTGGGAAGAATGGTTGATCCTCGCTACCTGGAAATGAAGGTTCAGCAACTATGGGCACGTCAGGGAAATGTAGAGGTGATTGATGTTGGGATGGGTTTTTTCGTGATTCAGTTTACTGATGCAAGTGATTATGACATGGCCCTTACTGGAGGTCCATGGTTGATATTTGATCACTATTTGGCGGTCCAACCATGGAAGCAGGATTTCTCACCAAAGGAGGAGAAGATCACTAAGGTTGCGGCATGGATTAGGTTGGATGAACTGGCTTTGGATTATTATGATAGAGGAGTGCTATATGTTCTTGGGTCACAGATTGGAAGGGTCTTAAAGGTTGATCTAAACACTCTCAAGCGGAAGAAAGGTCGCTTCGCTCGTATCTGTGTCGAACTTGATCTAATTAAGAGCATAATTATGTTAACTAACAATCTTTTGCCTTAGTTTATGTGGGAATGATAAATTTTTTATACCACCTGTAACTCATTAAACTTGCGCTAAGTGAAATGGCGAACACACAATAATTATTTTTAACGAATTTTAACAATAAGTTTGTTTTCCACAATAAAAAAGAAAGTTGCTCATAAAAATGACTAGAAAGAGTACTTATGAGAAAAAGTTGAAAGAGTTTTTTTTTGGTATTTTAAAATAAAGTTTGGATGAGTTAGGTGGCATATGGTTAAAATTGAGAGAATGCTAATAGAAATACTTACAAATTGGCCATTTATAATGTTCTCACTTTGACAATAATATTTAAACTTAGAGTCTTATAAACTATAGGTAAACTCTTTATTATTAGATATATTGACCATTGTTCGCTAAAAGCTGAAAGAGTTTTGTTTTCCCCTCAAACCACTGTTTGAAAAGTTGTTTCTGCAAGTTGAGACAAAATTTATTTGACATACTTATTTTGTAAGTAAGAACTATTTTCAAAAGTTGATCCAAAATTTGTTTCATATACTTATCTCGTAAGTAAGAACTATTCTTAAAAGTTAATTCAAAGAAGAAGGTCATTGAATCATCTAAGGGCTTGTTTGGTTTGAGGGATTTGGATATAAGGGGAGGGGAGGGAAGAGAAAATTTTTATAATTTGAATTTTATAAAATTAAAGAAATGAGGTTAAAAGTTTTGAATTATTTTTCATATCTTTTTATATTATATTTTTCTTTTATTAACATTTTTTAACCTCAAATTTTTCAATTTCTTTAAATTCAACTTTTAAAATTTTTATTTTCCCTCTCTTCCCCTCTTACAAACAACCCTTAAAACAGAAAATGGCTAAAAGAGACCCTGTCATGGACCCCATCCCAGTTCGATTATGAGAAAAATCCAACTGACACGCTCCTCAAGAAAGGGTGGGGCCAGGAAGAGGATATTTTAGTAAAACACGCACCAGGTAAAATATCTAGGTAAAATATCTACAGTGGGCCCAATTGAGTGGTCCACACCCTGCACTGACTCCATGAGAATGGGCCCAACTTGGCTTATGTTAGCATGTTCCAATATAATTCAGTTCTTTGGAATATAGGGCCTTGCCGGCCCACTGTTTTCACATATTTTTCCGTGAAACGATTTTCGTCTCCTTTCTTGGGTATGGTTTGCAGATTTTTGCCGCCATCCATGTTTGTTTTTATTCTGTTGACAAACGATGATGAATAAACGCCAAATTTGGTATTCTTTTAGCTAGCTGCCTCAAAAGGAGAATCTCAAAGCTCACTCAAACTTTTCTTCCCATTCATCCTTTTTTTTTTCGTGCCATTTATGATTGATATCATCTTCCTATGCGAACGAAATAATTCCATTATTGAAAAAAATATCATGTATAATATCATTCCCACCTTTTGTTATAATATTTTTTTATGATAGATATTAGTATCATACCCTTCTAAAATCTTTCCCTACATGATTGGTCTTTAAATATATTAAAAAATATATATGCAGGTGAATTTTTAACTTGATGTTTGTCTGGAAACCCAGAGAAGCACTCTTCCACAAGGAAAGATAAAACTCTTATCAATTTTCACACAATTACTACATAAATCATAAAATAAAACAGTTTTGAAAAGTTAAAACAAACAGACACTTGACCTTGATTGAAAGAAATAACAAAATCTTACTCCAGTAATAAAGTAATAGAGGGCTGGTTTGTTTGGAAATGCATAATGGAATATAATGAAATAATTTATGAAATAAAAAAAATGCAATTGTGATCTTTTTTTTTTTGTGGCTCTAAATAAAATGATTATTTGGTGGTGACAAAGAAAAAAAAAAAGGAGTCTGCTCGAGCAATAAATAATTCAAAACATTAACGATAACACCATACTCTCCAGTTCTCACATAGTATTTTCCCAGCATGCAAATGTTTTCTTATTGGATGTGTAATCCTATTATGAGGTATTGTTAAGATAAAGACACTAAATATAGACATATATATAATATATAATGTATAACTATAAGATAAACCATGTTTTTGTTTTTTTGTATAAAGACTAATTATTTAAAGTGTGTTTGGATTAGCGGTGATAAAAGTGGTTTTTTTTCTTTTCAATATTGACTTTTGCAAACATAAGATATGATAAAGATTAAATTGTGTAATGTGATTTATGTTTGCATTAATATTTAAAAAATCCAACTTGATAAACTGAAAAATTGTTTAGATGATTGATGCAAAAGTAAAGTTGAACGTAAAATGACTAACAAGAGTATGAACTTAATAAAAATAAAACTAGTTAATACATTATTAAGAAACTTTTGAAAATACCATATTACTTGAATTTTAGAAAAATTTGGAAAAAAGTCCCCTTTCAAAATTTAAGTGGTGACAATGATCCCAATTAGAGTTATTCACACCAATTAAATTTAGAGTTTTTACTGATTTCCCTTAAATTTATTATTTATGGTTTCTTAGATACTTTCATGAATAGGGATAACAATAGAAAAAACGATCATTATTAACCTTTAAGTAGGCTTATATAATTATGACCGAATTTTCAATCTACAAGTAAAGTTATAATAAAGAACATAATGTTATTTTAATAAAAGAATATAGGATTTAATGTTATTCTCTCCCCATGATATAAACTTCTCTCTTCACAGTGAAAAAGCTAAAAGCATTATTATTATTATTTTTATACTTGAGAGGGCTAAGCCCAATTACATCAAAGCAAAATTAATCTAAGAGGGGATTAAATCCCAAACACCCATTAGAAACTAAGGCTCGTAAATGAGCTGGACACACTTCAAGTAAGGTTGAAGTAGATAACCCATCTTTTGCGAGAGCATTGCAAGTCCGTTTTGGTCCTATGAGATGTACTTGAGTTCCAACTCCCAAGGTTGTATCATTAGGTCCTGAATTGTCTTGAATAGTAAGCTGCAAAACTTGATTGAAATCCCTTTCTCCTATACTGTATGTGCCTCACAATTAGCCAAGAAATGGGTGAAACCCACCCTCCATCTACCTTAATGAACTTGCCTTACTAGTGGAGGAAGTCACAGCTCCATCTGCATTTAATTTAACCCAACCGACTAGTGAGGGGGTTCCATGACCTCTTTGTATTATGTGATAGACACTCCTTAAAAAGAAGAATCATGAACCTAAACAAAACCTTTCCAGGTATTTTAAGATCATGGCTACTAGATTTGATGGCTTCTGAAAATCATATTCAAAGACTGCATTATTTCTCCAACACCAGCATCATAATGAGGACATAAAGAAGATGTCGTGGGCTATGGGCTTCTCCAATAATTTGTTGGGAGCCTATTATTGAAGGCAACCCACATAAATAGCCGGACTCAGCTCGCTCCACTCCTCTCCAGTGCCATATACGGAGCTACAGGCATTAGTTGGGCACTTTTCCACTAGTAGGCACTTTTAATTGTGAATGTGCCATCATTAGTTGCGCTCCAAGATAACACATAATTTCCATCCAATACACAGAAATTTTAGCCACTTGCATCGGATACAGTGGAATGGCGCCCCTATTTCTGTAGAAACTTTCATCTTCAAACTAGTTGGAACCTTTAATTTGGAGAGAAAAAACTAGAGGATTTGCTTACACTAATTTTTTCTATCCAGGCATCACAAAATTGTTCAAGACAAAGCATGAAATTTTAGTTTATGGTTTAAAGCGATCTTTTCTTTAAAGGTCAATTGAAAACATGTGAATCCAAACATCATAAAATGTCAAAAGGTGGCTTTCCGAGCTAGTGATGCAAATTTGGAGGCCGAAAAGTGATATCAAACACACCCTCAGTGCACCCATTTTTTCAGGTCCTTTGGTATATTTCTGCAATTGGGCCGCCCGACTAGTTCCAAAAGAGGGCCAAGACATACGGGCTGTCCAGATCATACATGGGTAAGGTGCTAAAAGGCGAGGCTGCCCTAATATTTTGCAGTTTATTTTAAGTAGTCCTTGACTAGTTTACTCCTTTCATCAATCATGGCCTAAAATCAGATAAAAATACCAAAAAGGAGAGGAAATAGACAAAAATAATTGACAAAGTTAGTCAGCTAAATCATATTAATCCGCTTAACATGCAAAATTTAATTTATATGAAGTGGTCCTCACTCCTCAGTCCTCACAATCTGTTTTTTTTTTTTATATAATATGAATATGAATAACCAGGTACTATTTAATACACAACTTTATTAGTACTTATATGCATATCTGTATTATTGATAAGTTAAACTGTTGGCAAAAAAAAAGATGAGTTAAAGTGTTAACTGTTAAGCACTTGAAAAAGAAAAGGAAAAAAAAACAAATAAACTGACGTGGCACTGTGGCAGTCAGGTCAGGCTATTTAGAAAAACAAATTCAGCTTTTACATTTTAACGACTTTGGGCGAAAATGAAAAAATACGATGGTGCGAAACACCCGCCAACTGGCGGGAAAACATTTCAACGGGGCAGTTCTTTTCCCGCTTCTCTTCGTATCATTTTAAGGATTCGCCATTTCCGATTTGCTCAATTCTTCAATACTGAATCCATTCATCGTGTTCACAGTTCACATTCACTTGGATTCGATTCATTCGCTCTACATGCCGACCATTGCTGGGCGTAAGCTCACAAAGGAAGCTCTTTCTGAGACAATGGCAATCGTGCCAGTGAAGACAGCTTCCGATGCCCGATCTGACGCCAATTCCACTCCTCGTAAGAGGAAATTGAGATCCGATGGGCCGCTGATTATGGACAGTCCGATCTCTTCGCCAGCCAAATGGAAATCGCCTCGACGATGTAACAGTGAGAACCCAAATCGCGATGTCATCGTAAGTGGAAGTGAAATTTGAGTATGTTATCCGGATGGTTGATCTTCGTCGGTTACTGAATAAGTTGGTTGCTGGTTCATTACTTGTAGGCAAAAGAGATGGTTGCTAATGAAGGTGAAATCAAATCGCATAAATCGGCGTCTAAGCCAATGCAGGATAGTTTTGCTGATAAACCGAAATGGAACCCCAAAGGTAAGCTTCGCCTACGTTGACTGCTGAAGGTTCTCTTATAATCCAATCGAAGGAACATACCTGACTGTAAAATAGAAATAGGAGCGAATCTGGAAGAGACATAAAAGGATATTAGGCACCAGGACGTGTTTTACGATTAGAAATATGGCAACCACAAATTTCGGAGTTGATTTTTGTGGAACAAATATAACTCTCCATTTTTCATTTAGATATTTATCCCATTCTTGAGAATTGTCCATTTCTCAATATTTATGCATCTGAAACAGAAAATGATCATGCACCTAAATATATCTAAGTGCAAATGGGCGGATAAGGTGATTACTATGCTGACATTGCGACTATAATTTGATAGTGCTGATGTTTTTATGATCTTTAATGGTTTTGAATTATGGATTGTTTGATATCTTTTTGATCCCTGTTGTTATTGATTAGCAGATGAGGAGCAAGTAAGGACAGTGAAGGAGGCATTGCACGTGTCTACGGCACCATCTACAATTGTCTGCCGTGAAGACGAGCAAAATATGATTTTAGAGTTCTGTAAGACATGCGTTGAACATAAGAAGGCCGGGAGCATGTACATATGTGGGTGTCCTGGTACTGGAAAATCACTATCCATGGAGAAAGTTAAAAAACTAATAGTCGATTGGGCCAAACAGGTACAGTATTTAATTCGTTTGTACGATTCAGGTGTGATGCTTATGGGCCACTCTAGACCTGTGTAGTTGATTGAGATTTCTGGGAGAATTTATTTATGATGATCGATCCCTTTTAACTGATATGATCTTCTTATAACGGTTTTTGTTCCTTGGACTAACAATTTCCAGTCTGATTTATAGGCAGGCTTCCTTCAGCCCGATGTCTTATCTGTGAACTGTACATCACTTGCAAATACATCTGACATTTTCAGCAAGGTAGGTATATCAAAGGCAAATTTTAGTAACTTCAACATGTTCGCAAACTGACCTGCTGTTTGTTCTAACAGATGCTTGGATTAAACCAACCACGGGGGAAAAAGAGTTTAGCTTCTCCATTACAACTACTTCAGAGCTTATATTCTCAGAAGTCGTCAAGCCAGAACATGATGTAAGAAAAATATCCTTACCCTAAACATCACCACATATAAGAATTCTCCTACATTCTGACAGGCAATTACTATTATTTAGTAAAACTTGTTTACTTGTTTGGATTGTCATCCAACATTTAATACATCTCCGTTGTGACAGATTGATGGTGGTTGACGAATTAGATTATCTGATCACTAAAGATAGAGCCGTGCTTCACGATCTCTTCATGCTCACCACTTTTCCATTTTCTAGATGTATATTAATAGGTAAAGTTATTGGCCGAACTTTGTCATTATTGCTACTGACCTGTAATAGATTTTGGGCCATCGAACTGAACTGCTTATTTATGCAGGGATATCAAATGCAATTGACCTTGCCGATCGTTTTCTTCCAAGGTTGAAATCATTGAACTGTAAGTTAATCAATTCCATAAATTTATGCTCAAAGGATTCCCCTGACTTACAAATCTCTAAAATATGGCGCCTTATGCCCTTAACTACCTCACTGATGAAGTCAGCCCTTTTCTATTTAGCAACATTATTGAGTTCTTTTATTAATTATTATTACTATGTATGTTTGCTATGTTCCAGGCAAGCCTATAATCGTAACATTTCGAGCATACTCTAAAGACCAGATCCTTAGCATTCTGAAAGAGAGGCTAAGGGTAAGTTTATTGTTGTTAATTTAATGTTATCATCGTCATACGAACGTTGAATAACTAGTTTGATCCCCAGAGATTGCCTCCTCGTCGCCAATCTGGGGGGGGGGGGCAAAATCCTCTACCAACTTTAAGTGGCTTAAATATACTTTTCTCTGTTGTTGATTATTGTCTAATAGCTGCCTGTTTCTCTGCCAGGAACTTCCTTACACTGTGTTCCAACATCAAGCACTAGAGCTCTGTGCTCGGGTAAGTCTAGAGAAGTTTGCTTAGTTGACCATTACATTATTAGTGATCTCGGCCACATTCTATCCAATGAGAATGAGATCATGGGATTTGTAAATAAGCTATGTGCTCAAGGGATATTTTAAAAGTTGACCCAGTATTGATATGGAGTTTCATGTGCATGCAAACACAAGGTCCTCCATGTAATAGCCGTCCCAACAGGTCCCTTTCCAAACTGGATAGCTCCTCAAAACCATGCCTCTGTGGGCAGGGTATTCATTTATATGTTTGTTTGGGTCTGTATGAGAGGAGGACCGTAGAAAAGTTACATCATAATTCATCTTGAAAGCATAAATAGATGCTAACTAACAATGCGCATTGCAGAAAGTTGCTGCTGCTTCTGGAGATATGCGAAAAGCTCTTGGTATTTGCAGGTTACCATTTTATAATAATAATAATTAACCATTGTTGTTTCTGGGCTAATGTGAGCAAAATGAGTTGGTTATTGTTAAGCTTAGAACATAAGCTTATGCTCGAGTCAGTCAATTAGATTGCCTCTTCTATGAAAAATTAGTCAATCCTTCAATTTTTACTTTACTATAAGAAAACTATGGTCGATTAGCCCCCGTGTTGCTAATGAACCTTTTGACGACTACTGCCCCTCTGAGATTCTGAACCGTGGGCATAATCTTTGATTTTAAGATTCTTGTTTCCAAATCATATAAAAATTAAAAATTGTACAGGAATTTGTCCATAGCTTTTGTTGACTTTAGAGTTGAATGTATATCTTAGATAACATTAACATTTTAGCAAGAGGTGATTTGACCGTTGATACATGATCTGCTTTGCTAATTAGGCCATGCGGAAGCCTTCCAAGGATTATATTTAATAATTTATTTGCTTTTCAGGAGTGCAATTGAGATGCTGGAGGCAGAAATTAGAGAATCTATTGGCCTTTCAGAAATTTCGTTGGAAGAGAGAGCTTCCCCTCAACAAAAGATCGCTTCTGACCTCAATCATGTAAAAGAACAAGAATTTGACGCTGTAAGTGTTCTCAATTTCTCTTTAAATTCATGGCTCCAACTTTGGATGGATATTTTCATTACTTTAGACTTAACAAACGGCAAGTTGATGACAGCAAAAGAAAGGAAAATGTAGTTTTAGTGTAAAAATTTCCACCGAGTAAGAGTGTAAATTTGCTTCTGGCATGCATCCCATTTTTACCAATACTTTTGAGTTTTGGTTAAAGAATTTTCTTTCCTCGATTTGTAGCTGAAATTTTTATAATGAATTGCAGGTAAGTATTAATCATGTGGCTCTTGCCTTGTCCAAGACATATAGGTCTCCTGTGGTGGATACAATACAGTCTCTACCACATCATCAACAGGTATTCTTGAATTATAACATGTAAATGTTACTGCTTGAAATGAAGAACATGCTAATATTTTGAGCCTTGGCTTAATAAATCTTTTTTTCTAAGCTGGAGGTCATCTCATTCAAGTAGATAATAAACTGTGTTCTGCAATAGAAAATTATAGAGTATTTTGCTAATATTAATACAATTGAATTTCAAAATGGCAAGAGAATGAAATGGAAATAGGCTGTTTAACCATGATGGTTGTTGAGAGGTTTTGTAGAGTAAAAAATGACGAAGCATTTTTCTAGTTTCTGGCTTCTACCGTTTCATAAGTGTAATCAAGTGTTGTCAACCTTCCGGATTATGGCATTCCCAATTTCCAATCACGGCGCTACTCATTTTACTGCTTGACTACCTTTCTCAGTATTTAAAAAGCTGTGGTTAATATTTTCTTCTGGACATTCACTACTTGCAGATTATCCTTTGCTCTTCGATGAAACAATTCCGTGGAGCAAAGAAAGATACAATTCTTGGCGAGGTATGCATTCCAGACATCATAAATCAATGAGATGGTTTGGTTCCACCCTAAAAATATTTATTGATTTTGTTTTGTCGTAACGCGTATGCAGTTGTACAAATCTTACACGGGCATATGCAAGTCATCACTGATTCCTCCGGCTGGAATTTTGGAATTTTCAAATATGTGCAGAGTATTGAATGATCAGGTATCCATGACGATGTTCATTGAAAATACGTTTATTTAGACGTAGAAATGTCACTGGCAGTCATAGAATTTAACCAATGTGGGAAAGAAGAATGATCAATTCATACATGTAAATCGCAGGGCCTTATTAAACTAGGACCATCACGGGAGGACAAATTGAAGAGGGTGACACTAAACATAGACGAAGCTGATATTTCCTTTGCATTGCAGGTAGTTTTCAGAAGTTCAGGCCCTTCTATAGATACCATTCTTTTCCCCTTTTTAAGCTCTATCTGTATTGTTTGCTCATCATTCTAACAAATATTTGCCATCATCAATTCTATGACACAGGGAATTCGTTTCTTTAGAAACTGTCTTCAATAGTTCTGCTTGCGCTACTGATGGACGGGTTTAATTGAGCTTGAAGTTTGATAATATATTCTTCCCTTTCCAGATTTTATTCCATACTTAAGGTTTGAACCTCCTGCCATTTTACGGTTACTAGTTGTTTTCAATTTCTTACAATATAAATTTACTGGTAATTTCTGTACGCCCATAGAAAAAGGGGACAAACAAGTCAAAGCATATGCCCATACCTATGAAACATTACTAGAAATCGTAAACATGAATAGTATTTCTGTTAATAGATACAACTTACCCTGAATCCAAAGGCATTCATAGCATTTATGAACTAAGTCTCGAATTTTGACCTCTTTCAGGCTTTTCTGCATTTTTGTTTCCCCTGCAAGCTAATAGCTTTTCTTTCTGTGGTCATATGCAGTTGACATCCAGCAATGATGATCAAACACAAGTTTCCTATTGTTTGCATTATTTTTTGATGGATAAACAATAAAGCCAAGGTGAGTCAATCCGGCAGGAGTTTCTGTGAAGAAGTAAAACATCTTTATATTTTTAGTTTTCTCGATGACAATTGTAATAGAAAAAACATTGATTACATGCAAGAGAACTTGGTTCCTGTTCAGTCCCTTGCCTCTTGTATCATAAATAAAAAATATATAAAGGTAAATCATTGGTTAAGCATTTTTTGGCCAACAATATGGGTTTAAACATATTCAATAAGCTTTTCTATCTCATTGGTGATATATTATACAAACAAGCACGGTCCGTGGCAAAATACGGAAGTAATTTTCGTTGATTGTGGAGTCACCAACTCATTTACAATCTCATTTATAAGCACAATTTCATCACCTAATCGCCACTCCAAACACACTTTATTTTAAATATAAATTAAATTACACAATCTTACTTTCTACGTGTTTGGCCCTTCATTTATATATCCAATTGGCACATTTTACAGAGCCCAATGTGCGATTGCGGTGGGAAAAAAATTGTGATGTTTGAGATGTCGATGGAGTTCATTGCAGCAATTGGATCAATTGTGGGATAAAATATAAGCATAATTTTTTATGCTTTTTATTCGATTGGCGTGATAAAGTTAGAGTTTTTTTTTAAAAAAAATTCTATCATTTTTTATTTCATTTGATCTTAATTATAAGACCCAGTTGATTTTTTTGAGATATTAAAGAAGCCAAAAGAGCCAAAATAGATATTTAAATTCAAAATTTGTGATCAATTGTCTAAATATGGTAAGAAAAATCTTGTAAAAATATGGGTTGATCAACTCCCCCACACTTAGATCTTTGTAGTCCTGAACAAAGACAATTAAGTATAATAATTCAAGTTCAAATTATCAATGCAAATAGGAAATGAACAATTTCACAATAAAGCACAATGAATCAATTAATCATATTTTTCAAGATAACACTAATCATAACCAAGCAATGCAAAGGGAATAGCTAAACTTCACAATTGAATACAAAAGAGTAATCACCTGAGAA
>JBAGKO010000011.1:12560339-12580253 GCA_037177275.1 Acacia concinna | reverse complement strand
TTAATTTACATTGTGGTATTTATTATTAATATTTTATGTTAAAATAATTAATATTACATCATAACCTTTACATGTAATTATTACAAAAGTTAATGTCCTTTATTATCATTTTACACTAAAAAGGAGTTATTATAATAACATTATCTAAATTTTCCCATTTTTTTAAACTATAATTTTAAAAAAACTATTTTAAAAAATCTATTATACAAAAACTATTATTAGAAAGCGAATCCAAACCGGCACTTAGCAGCGAAGGTTCACATATTATGACATCCAACTGTTTTAGTTGCAGAATCCGGAGACGGTGTAGAAAACAACGCAAATCTACCTTTCTTTCTGTTCGGTGTAGATCGAGAGAGACAGAGGGAGGGGTGAATGGAGAATCTATGGCGAGCAGCGACTGGTCAGGACCCGAAGCCTGAAGACTACGATGGAATCGAGTTCTGGTCGAACCCTGAGCGAGCCGGCTGGCTCACCAAACAAGGCGACTACATCAAGACCTGGCGCCGCCGCTGGTTCGTCCTCAAGCAAGGTAAACTTTTCTGGTTCAAGGACTCCTATAGCGTCTCCCGATCGTCCACCCCTCGTGGTGTCATCCCCGTCGGTTCTTGCCTCACCGTGAAGGGCGCCGAGGACATCTTGCACAAGCCCTGCGCGTTCGAGCTATCCACCGCCAGCACCACCATGTACTTCATCGCCGACTCCGAAAAGGAGAAAGAGGAGTGGATCAATTCCATCGGTCGTGCAATTGTTCAGCACTCGCGCTCTGTTACGGACTCCGAAGTTGTCGATTACGACAGCAGACGGTGATTTTGTTTTATATGGTTTCCAGATACCCTCGATTTGTGTGCATAATCTTTCTTCCAAGTTGTAAAATTTTCATAATCTTATGGAATTTGTTACAATTTCAACTAGTTTCGTATTGGGTGTCTTGGATTTAGTGATGTATAATATTTTGGAATTGATCTGATCAATCTTCATTTGGGTTTTCCCATCCCTGTTCTAATTTGTTCTGCTGCCACAGTAGGCATCCTTCGTTGCTTCTTGAAGTAGGTCCTGGCGCTCAATTATTGTCCTTTGATTTGATTGTTGCTGTTTCATTTCCTGCCCAACCAGGACGCTTCTTTAAATTTTGTGGACCTGTCTCTTGTATGAATTGTTATAAGTTGTTTCATTGATCTAATTATTCGTTTCTGTGTTTGAGGAAGTTGTGGAAGATCTCTAATCCCGTTGATCCAATGTCAGTTACTGCTTCTGCTTCAATATTTTTGCAATTCCCTTTTGTCTACTAGCTTGTTAGTCTGGCTTAAATCTTAGGATATTATTTTGGGAAAATGGCAATAAGATTCAAAGAAGGAAATTAATAGCAAAATGGTCTCTAATAACAACTGAGTAGTGAATTTGAGCAGTGGCACTAACAACTTACAGGACCATTCTGATATTAAACCTTTTCTTTGAGACCTTATTGCCATTTTCCTTATTATTTTTGTATCTAACAAGTGATGCGTTCAACCCTGTTTCTCTCTCTAGCCGATCAGTTTCTAGTGGCCAGTAGTTAGGGGTTCTCTTTTCTGTCTTCTTTGTATCATTGGAAATGTTTCTTAATCTCCAGTGTTAAGGTTTCTTAATGCCTTATTTTCTGAACAATAACAATTCTTAACTGAGTGTTACATACCTCTAATGGCCCTTTTGGTTAGATACGCCAAACTAACTATTCTTGAAACGCAGCATCAGACTTGTTGATCTCTCTGCATTTCCTTTGAACTTAAGTCATAGAAGATACCAATGCGTTCCTTTCTGTCCCTCTTTGGAAATGCCACACCTCTTCGGAGGGAAATCTAATAATCCTGTGCAGGATTCTATCTTCCCAATGGATGGAAATTTTAACTTGGATCTCAAATAGTCCTGCTTGCCTCACATGTTCAGCTCATTTGCCTTGCTTCTGACTGTGATTGATAATGCAGTTGCCAAGGTCATATGGCATCATTTTATGTTTGAGCAAATGTTTATCCGACATCGTTTTGTGTTTGCCTCATTTGACCCATTTGCTTTAAACATATTGCTTTTGGCTGTGATTGATAAGGCAAATGCCGAGTTTATATAACATCCATTTTATGTTCGAGTGATTGAGCGAATGAAGGGGCTTATGGTATGTACTTTAGGACTTGGAACTATGTGATGTTTTGTTTCTGGTGACGAACCCTGAGGCCCTTGTTGATCATCATAGATAGACCATTGTGAGGCCTTGTTTGGGAGAAAGGAAAAAGAGAAGAGGGGAGTGGAGAGAGCCTCCCTGTTTTGAAAACACCCCATGAGGGATCAATTGCATAGTATCTAGGCAATCCTGATGTCTATGTATGAATGTGAAGTTAGCTGCATGGGGAGCAATGGTACATGTATTTCTGTTGGTGGAGGACCTGGGTTGTGACAATTTGGACACTTATTTCTTTTTCCATAAAAAAATTGGCTGCTTGATTCTGACACAGTTTTCAGGGCAAATAGCAACAATGCTGTGCGAGCAAATTTCTGACCTTGGAAGTGAAGGAACTTCGTTTCCATGATGACATGAAGTGATTTAACATGATAACTATTATGCATGAAGTATGGTAGGATTGCCACCGAGGAATTGAAGCTTTGGTTTTGAAAGCCTACAGTTGTTATTAATTGTTACTCCCCCCTTCTGTCATTGTAAATCGTTTACGCTAAATACATACTAACTGATTAGGGTTTAAGTCATCGAGGTCAAGAAGTTGTTAGGTTGGCATATTTTATTTCTGCTGACAAAGGAAGATAACAAAATACTTTATTTGGGGAACCGAGGCCTGTTCTGGAAAAGAATCTCGTCAGAAGTGAGTATAGAGAATTTTGTTATCCATGCAATGATTTGTTCCATAATCGTGTGCTTTGTTTCCAGTGGAATTGAAACTGTTGAATAAATTTGGTTATGCTATAGTCATCAAGTTGTGTTGGATGTGATTTGACCCTTTTTCATCTAGTCCCGAATACCCAGAGATTTGCTCTGTTCCTGATTTTGCATGCACTAGAGCATTTCGCATTTGTGGCACATTTTGAATGTTTTGCAAATCTGTTATTCTATTTTTAATGCCTAATTTGACCCTTTAAACTACTATGTGCGCACACAAGTGATAATGTTGGACAATTGACATTTTTCAAATTGACAAATTAGTGATAAGCAATTAGGTGGGTCTGAATAACACTAAAACATAATTACAGATGAGATCTTATATTAAGGATCAAATGTAGTATACTACTTATATGAATTGAACATGTGACTTGACAAGTTACATTCACATATCAATGATGGATTTTGTTGAAGATTAGAAACGAAGCATTCTTTTGTCAAAGAATTATTTAAGTTAAACAGATGAGTAATTGAGAATGCGAATGGAACTTGTTTTTGCTCAGGCAAACGTCTTGCTTATCTGTAATTAGAGCATCCACCAAAATGCAAAGAATATAGCGTTTGATCATATAAAGTGTTCCGAACCCTGAATTTTTAATTTTTTCCCCCCAACAACCTTCCATTTTAAATGATCCGACCCGAAACACCAAATGACTTGTGAAGTGTGTTTTTAAGGTCTGGTTATACTTGAAAAGTATAAAATTCTAATGTAGGGTACTTGTGCACGATACTTATACGTAGTCAAGATTAGGTTGGCTAAAGACACCATATGGGACTTATACGCGTACGAACATGCTACGTATAAAACAATCGAAAGATAGTTTCTGAGTTAAGTTTCTGATTACTTAATACCTTTGAACAAATATGGCGAAACCATAATTTGTACCCTTTTCTTTTAAGTGAACTTTTTTTTAATAAAAACTTTTAGTGAACTTAAATTTGGAAACAACGTTGGAACCTCAAATTAAAAAAAATAATCCAAAGGTTCATTGTAAAAAGTAATTTTTTTTAATAAATAGACATAAGGAAATTTAGTGTTAAAAATCTATGCAGGATTATATTTATATTAAGTTCCTTACATCCATTTTGTTTGATTTTTCAATCATGACTGTTTTATTTATTGTATTCGAGTTTATGATTAAATGATTATTGATTCAAAAATAAAATACATGATTAATGTGATTGGAGAAGCTGACAAAACATATTCCCTCCGTTCCTATTTATAAGATCCGTTGATTTTTTTGGAGAATCCTAGAAAAATCTTAAGAAAACTAATTACATTACTTAATCATTTCATATTTTATTACATTATATATTAATTCATAAGTCAAACAATATTATTTAAAGAAAAACGATAAATTTTAATGTCTTACAGTAATGTAATTAATTTTTTAAAAATTTTTCTAAGATTCTCCAAAAAAATTAATAGAATCTTATAAATAAAAATGGAGATAGTATATAAAAAATTTGAATTAAGTATTTTTTTAAACAACACTTTTATTTTTTGCTTAACGTAACGAACATCGATGGTGAGGTGACATAAAAACATCGGCTGATTTTGAATAAAATAAAAACGGAATGCTTTTTTTTTTTTCCCTAAACAAAAAACGCTATACATTGAAATCGTCTGAGAAAGATATTCTCACTATTTTTTTCTCATTTTCTTCTCATCGTCCTATATCAACTATTAAATTATGAGAATGGTTAGGATGTGGTGATGAAAAAAAAGAAAAAAAAGAGAGAAAGACAATGTGAAGCCAGACATAAAAACATGTTTTAAAAAAATAATGACAAAAAACCAAAAAGAATCCTTAATCGGTGAGCAAATACCGTATTTCTGCTTCGCTTAACAGCGTCTAAATTCTGATTTTGGTGGTTGCTTCTGCTACGCTTCACACAGCATCCACTTCTCTTTATTTACCACTTTCCTCAACCTTTCATCCATAAGGAATTTCTTCCACCGAATCGCCACCAAATTTTCTTCATTCCAGACTCCGGAGATGTCTCTCCGATCATTGCCCTTCGCATTTTTCTTCGTCTTCTACCTTTTGGCCTCCTCTCAAGCCATTGATGCCAATGGCATACGCAAGAAGCACAAAATCAATGGGCCCATCAAAACTGTGGTGGTCCTGGTTATGGAAAACCGATCCTTTGATCACGTTCTGGGCTGGCTGAAATCAACCCGTCCTGAAATTGACGGGTTGACAGGCAAGGAATCAAACCGACTCTCAGTCTCTCACCCGAACTCACCGGAGGTTTTCGTCTCTAATGACGCTGTTTTCATTGATTCTGATCCGGGGCACTCGTTCCAGGCTATAAGGGAACAGATATTCGGATCAAATGATAGCTCCGCGAAGCCGGCTCCGATGAACGGGTTCGCTCAGCAGGCGGAGAAGATGGTTGAGGGAATGTCGAAAACCGTCATGAGCGGATTCAAACCAGAGGTCTTGCCGGTCTACACTGAGTTGGCGAAAGAGTTCTGCGTGTTTGACAAATGGTTCGCCTCGGTGCCCGCGTCTACTCAGCCGAACCGGTTCTACGTTCACTCGGCGACATCCCACGGTGCCATGAGTAACGTTCGTAAGGATTTGATCCATGGGTTTCCCCAGCGAACTATCTTTGATTCTCTCGACGAAAATGGTCTTACATTTGGGATCTATTACCAGAACATCCCGGCGACATTGTTCTTCAAGAGCCTGAGGAAGCTCAAGTATGCCACGAGATTCCACAGCTACTCTATGAAGTTCAAATTGCACGCCAAGTTGGGAAGGCTTCCAAATTACGTGGTGGTGGAGCAGCGGTACTTCGACGTGGACCTTTTCCCGGCCAACGACGATCACCCATCGCATGATGTGGCGCTGGGACAGAGGTTCGTGAAGGAAGTTTACGAGACGCTGAGGGCTAGCCCTCAGTGGAAAGAGATGGCCCTACTGATCACATATGATGAACATGGTGGATTCTATGACCACGTGCCTACCCCTGTCACGGGTGTCCCCAGTCCGGATGGGATCATTGGACCCGATCCGTATTACTTTCGGTTCGACCGCTTGGGTGTTCGTGTCCCGACGATTCTGGTTTCGCCGTGGATTGATAAGGGTACCGGTGAGTGTTGTTGTAGTTTCTGTAATTTTTGTTCTCTAGTGTTAATTACTTTCTGGTTACTTAATGTCTGTAATGTATCTTTTGCAATTGTGCAACATGGCTGGGATAAGGCTCTGGGACAATCTCAAAGATGTTAGCAATTAGGATTGGGTTTGAAGTGTTTCTCAGAGAATTTGAATTCAGGTGCTCGTATGTGTCCCTAAGACTAAGAAGCATGAATACTGTTATCTGCCTGCAAATTGAAGTGTTGAGTCTGTCTCGTACATAGTACAACAAACAGAGCTGTCTAGTATCTCTGGCTTCTTAATCTTTGTTTTGGTGGTTCTACAAGTTCTGGAAGCATTAAGGATCTACGGAGACTGATTACTATTCCTTCTTCCTTGTTTCTTGATCTTAACTTTTGCGTTTCTGTATTTAGCTCTTCTGAAATCTTTTGGCCGTTTAGGTATGTTTCAAGTATGAGCTTTTGTCTTGCTGCCGAGCCTTTGTATCACCAGTCTTCAAATATTGGTTTGTAATTGGTTTGGTGGTATTGTACATGTACCTGTACACTCTTTGTAAACATGCTTCTGCACAAAGTTGTACTAAACTAAGTAATTATTGTGATAATTTTTGTGACGTTGTATACATATTTTTACTATCATCAGTGTTGTCTTAGGCTTAACTTGGCTTTGGTGTACTCTCAGCAGATTCAAAAGTTTTGGCATATAGGTTCTTTTTATTGTTCTATACAGTCACTTTTCCTCTTCTTGTGTATTCTTGTAATGCTCTCCTTTTTAACTGAAAATGTAATTGCATTCTAACCTTTTTCAGTTTGAATTGACTATTTGTTTTTGCAGTGATTCATGAACCTATGGGGCCAACACCATATTCACAATTTGAGCATTCTTCTATTCCTGCCACAGTAAAGAAGCTATTCAATTTAAAATCCAATTTCTTGACGAAGAGAGATGCTTGGGCTGGTACCTTTGAGAAATACTTTCACCTTCGTGATACTCCTCGCGAGGACTGTCCAGGTTTTTTTCTACTTTGATTATATTATCACTCAGTTCAATGTATTCTTAGTTTTCATTAGTTAAGACCAAATCATTTATGAATAAATATCCAAGGTTGTCAAATACACTTTTTAATGGGACCCATTTCTGATAATTTGCGAAACCGGGGACTCTGGGAATCCTTCTGCAAACAACCTTCCATGACCATACTCATAACATGATGGAGATGCTGGTGTCGCTCTAGGCTGGGCCGGCATGCCTAAATGCAAGATCACAGAAATTTCCTTTGTCTCTTTCACTCTGTGCAACAGCACAAGAGTGTAAGTTTCCAACTTTGTCCACTTCCTAAGTGGGTTTTGCAAGGATAGTGAAAATGCCAAATGGCATAATTGAACGTTAAAAAGATCCAAAAAAGCACAGAAACACCAAAGATTCTATCTTCTTGTTCATTTTCTGATTTGAATATGGCCAACTTGTCTTCACAGAGATGCTTCCGGAGGTGAAGGTATCACTAAGGCCATGGGGACCCCGAGAAGACACAAGCCTCTCAGAGTTCCAAGTTGAGTTGATCCAGCTTGCTTCTCAGCTCAATGGCGATTATGTGCTCAATTCATATCCAAATATAGGGAAAACCATGAAAGTGGGAGAAGCAAACAGATATGCAGAAGATGCAGTGAAGAGGTTTCTGGAAGCTGGAAAGGCAGCTCTCAGAGCTGGAGCTAATGACTCGGCTATAGTCACAATGAGGCCTTCTCTTACCAGCAGGGTTTCTATGGGAGAAAATAACACTAATCTCAGAACACAGTGATGCTTTTCATCATATATAGATAGATATGTTTAGCAATTTCTGTATATATCTATAGTTCCTTGTTGACATTGTGACTTGATGAACAAACATTTGTAGCCCCGTGAAATGAGTCTTGTATGGTATTTTAGGTTCTGACTTGGAAAATACTTTAGGTTCTATTGTAGCCAGGTTGTACATTAACTTTGGACCAAGATACTCTATATTTAAGCACATTAAGATAAATATGGAAATATAGTGCGAACAGTTTCAATCGTATATAAAAACAACGGCTTTTACAACTTTTTTTTTTCGGGGTAACAAGACGGGGGCCGAAGGCCGAAGCCCAAAGAAACGAGAAAACCGGCATTCAACCATTCTATCGTATAGTTGAGAGCCTCCATGGGTAGACAACGGCTCTTGGGATTTTATAAGGCTTTCCTCAATCTTGCCTGGTGAAATGATCCAGAAACTCATTACTGTATTACCGCCAATGATTTCAGCAGGCCATGACATTTTAGCGTGGAGTGGAAGTGACAATGGAATGTTCTCGATCAAGAGTGCTTATAAATTACTGGAGAATAATCCTGATAATGCCAACACATTTATCTATAAAGCCATTTGGAAATGGAAAGGTGTGGAAAGAATCAAAGTATTCATGTGGGTGGCTTTTAATGATAAATTACCTACAAATGTATGAAGAAGCAAATGGTCTCAAGCAGCCCCAGACTGTGGCTATTGTAACAAATCTTGTGAGACTACTCTACACATCATTCGGGATTTTGAATATGCTAAGAAATTGTGGACAGCAATTATTCACCCCAAATTTACTTTGCAGTTCTATGCCTTGTCTCTAACGAATTGGTTTGAGCTGAGCTTGAAAAAAGATTTGGGGAAGCATAGAGATGGTAATTGGCAATACTTATGGGGTGTGGCTATCTGGAAATTATGGCTCTGGAGAAATAACGAAGCTTTTGATGAGAATTTTGAAAAGCCAATGGATCCAGCAACAGTGATACTATGCTCATGGAGAAGTTATTCCTTTTTGCAGGAAGACAACCCATTCAATTTGCAGGTGTCTGCATTTAAAGAAAGATGGAAACCTCCACCGAAGGAATGGGCTAAACTAAATGTGGATGGTGCAGTAGCAAGACTTCAGAACAGGGCCGGTTGTGGAGGAGTAATCAGGGACGAAGAAGGAAACTGGGTAGTGGACTTCACTCATTATCTGGGAAATTGTAATATCCTGGAAGCAGAACAATGGGCAATATTGAAAGGCTTAAATCTAGCTTGGGATGGGCATAAGGAAATTGATCCTAGAGTCTGATGCAAAGAATATGGTGGACATGACGCAAACCCCACAGCTTAGTTGGCCTAAAACAATAATTGTAAAAAAAAAAAACACACACACACACACACAACTATAACATTAATTATTTAAACTAGATAGACTAGCGAATGATAATGACTAATGAGTACATGCACCATGGCAGAGTTTAATCTCCTTTGAATATTGTGGGCAAAGGATATGGCTCAACCTCTAAAACATAAAAGGAAAGGGTTACTTATACACAGTTAAAAATATGAAGAGTTTAGTGTTATAGTTTTGTTTTCTTTTTTTTGAAGGGAACAACCTCTTCAGGGTTTTGGGCAGCAAATCTGATGATCAAAATAAGCTTCATTTAAATCTCAAAAGAGCCACTGAAGCGGAATGCTCAAACTGTCAATATCAACCAAACGACCTCTTAACCAGTGGCCAACTACCTTTCAACTTCACCCTAATCTCCTTGTACTCATCGCTCTCTCTCTAGCTACTTTTCAAACTCACCAAGCCCACACAAACACTCTCATCCTCTTTAAATCAAATTATATCCTCAAGCTTCCTGTTTCTGTTGCTCCTTCTTCGTCTCTCTTACTCATGGAGCATTCATGGGAGCAAAGTGTTGCATACTCCCTCAACACCATCTTCCTCCTCTTCTCAGCTTACCTCGTCTTCGTCATGCAAATCGGCTTCGCCATGCTTTGTACCGGCTCCGTCAGAGCCAAAAACGCCGTCAACATTATGCTCACTAACGTTGTCGACGCCGTCGTGGGAAGCATCTCTTTCTACCTCTTCGGCTTCGCATTTGCCTTCGGCTACGGTCCCAATTCCAACCCTTTCATCGGCACCGATCTGTTTGCTCTCTCCGGCATTCCAAATGGCACCTACGATTACAGCTTCTATCTTTACCAATGGGCTTTTGCCATAGCCGTGGCGGGCATTACAAGTGGGTCTATAGCGGAGAGAACCCAGTTCAGTGCTTATCTTGTTTTTAGCTTTTTCCTTACGGGCTTTGTGTACCCGGTTGTGGTCCATTGGCTCTGGTCTTCCGACGGTTGGCTCAGTACCGGTTCCAGCAATCTATTTCTGGGCTCAGGTGCGATTGACTTCGCTGGGAGTGGAGTGGTGCATATGGTAGGTGGAGTAGCGGGCTTATGGGGTTCAGTCATACTAGGCCCACGGGTTGGCCGGTTTGACGCATTCGGCAAGCCTGTGCCACTCCGAGGCCACAATGCAAGCCTAGTGGTGCTCGGGACGTTTCTTTTGTGGTTTGGATGGTATGGGTTTAACCCCGGATCATTTGATAAGATTTTTGTGTCATATCCTGACACATCGAATGAGGGTAACTGGATCTCCATCGGCCGAACTGCTGTTGTGACCACCTTAGCTGGATCAACGGCGGGAATCACCACTTTGTTCGGCCAGCGATTGATAATCGGTCATTGGGATGCAATTGGTGTTTGCAATGGATTGCTTGGGGGGTTCGTGGCAATCACCTCGGGTTGCTCCGTTGTTGAGCCATGGGCTGCTATTATTTGTGGGTTCGTCTCAGCTTGGGTCTTGATTGGGTTGAATACATTGGCCCTGAAATTGAACTATGATGACCCATTAGAGGCAGCCCAATTGCATGGTGGGTGTGGGGCTTGGGGTTTGATATTTACTGGCTTGTTTGCTAAAGAGGAGTTTGTAATTCAAGTCTGCGATAAGGGCGCGATAGGGGTTACTAGGCCATATGGGCTTCTATTAGGAGGTGGATGGGCCTTGATTGGATCCCAAATTGTTGAATTGTTAGCGATATTGGTTTGGGTTAGTATCACAATGGGCCCTCTATTCTACGCCTTACACAAACTTGAGCTACTGAGAATCTCTGAAGATGATGAACTTACCGGCCTTGATATCTCAACTCATGGGGGAGCTGCTTATTCTCATCACGACGACAATGTTCCACTATCTTTCGCAGACTTTATACGCCTTAGAGATAATCAATCATGATAAGTTTTAATAACGATTTCACATTCGTTTCTTTTTTAAGCATTGTATCATTAGTATCAGATCCATTTTGTGATTCAATTTCAGTAGATATCTCCAGTCTTAATTATAAAGGTCCATTAATTTCTTTTATGAATTATAAAAAAATCATAAAAAACTTAATTATATTAGTTTAATACATTGAAATTTATCGCTTTTCTTTAGATTATATTGTTTGATTTATGAACTAATATTGTTTAATTTATGAACTAATATATAATATAATAAAATATAATATATAATATAATTAAGTAATGTAATTAACTTTTTTAAAATTTTCATGCTATTCTTTAAAAAAGCTATTCTTTAAAAAAGTCAACCTGGCTTTATAATTAGAACCTAAGGAAATAGTATTTATTAGTAGTGCAGCATAGAGATTTTATCGCATACACAACTTTTGACACTCCATTCATTTGATACATCTTTTTAGACCAAGGCAACAAGTAAGGATTGGCACTAGGCACAACTAGAGATTGTAGAGTCACTTTCTCATCTGCATTTATGGGAAAATGAAATGCAAGGATGAATCAGCTAGTTGAAGCAACTATTGTGTCTTCCCATTCTCTTGGAAGGCTATTACGTTACGTTACGTTACGTTATGCTACAATCTATCTTATCACCTTCAAGCATGAAGACGACACGACAGTGCTTGGAACCATAAGAGACCAACATGAAAGTATGAAACCACTAATATGAACATTGAGCTGAACAATATGTACAGTCAATTACCACCTAAAATGGCATGAACAGCGAAACAGTAATGTACAAAGTTCTTGAGGCCAATAAATAAATAGACGTCAACTTCTACATGGTTCATAAGAGACATGCATGGGGTCCGGATCAACAATAGGCAACACCTCTATGTACAAAAGCAGCCTCTTAAGGTTTTCTTTGAAAATCGTTCTGACATCGACAATATCACCATCATCTATGTAATTCCAAAGGTCACCTGAGTTGACCCTTTTAAGATTTCCCCGGCAAAAGGGGCACGACTCGGATCTCTCGTACCTGAAGGAGGAATGCAAAAGGCACATATTCATTAATGAGTCCTAAAACTCGTACAGTGTACAGAACAAAAGAATATCCCAAGCACAAATTGTTGTAAAAGCAATATGCAGAGAGGAACAACATATAGAATTAGAAAACCAAGTTCCTTGGTTTTGTCAACAGTAGCACTTGCTCTCTCATATGATAATGTTTCACAGGACTGGCGTTGTAAGCAGATGATCCAAGGTTAAAAGAAATAATGATCAAAACTCAAAAGTTTATAAGAAATTCATAATATAGATCACATCCCTCCAGTCCCATCTCAGGGGAGCGTAAAATACTGACATACTTTCTCTTTCAGATCTTACATGTCATTAATGTTGAATAACAGACAGCAAAATGCATATATGGAACAACTCCAGTTAACAAAATGGCATATAGAATGATGCCATAATATGAGAAAGAAATACAGATATAAGGAAGGAATCTAACACAGGGATAAGAAAGAAAGAGAAAAGGAATTTTACCAATCCCTGAAGCACTTCAAACACATGCAATGGCAGCAATTAGGCAGCACTACTTTTGCCTTCACCTCCATGCAAATTCCACATTCCTCTTCTCTTTCCATGTCAAATTTGGATTGCTTTTCTTTATTCTTATATCTGATAGCATACACTTCATTTTGTTTCTTTTCCTCTAAATCTGTGATGCCTCTCTCAAGTTGCAATAAAGCAGGAAATATCACCGCTGTATACCAGGAAAGAGGCCAGCAAAAGGTATAAGTATATGTATATTCAGTAAAAATACTATAAAAAAAATGTAAGTAATTCCGCCCAAAAAAGAGCAATGTGCATACAGTTGTAATGCTCATTCATCTTTTACCAAAAGAAACTTACAGTTAAACTCTTTAATGCTTGCTTTCCTTTCATATATTGACATGGTGGTCTTCCCATCTCCATAGGTCTGCATAAACCCCATCATGTTGCTACATTTACTAAATTATACGGAAAATGCGGTAAAACAAAATCAACAAACAATGACAGGAAGCTTTGACAGGGATGAATGAAGCAAAGCAAATTTAACTGCAGAAAGCTATGATCAAAGACAATGAATTAGATAGGTGTGATCTGTTAGGAATATTTACCATATAAATTAGAACTCTCAGCAAACCCAGAGCACCAGCCAGGTGGTAATCCGCCCATTGAACAAGAAAAAGAAATAAGGTAGCACCTGGACCGTATGACAGTCTCATTTGAAAGCATGCTCCATCTTTATCCCTGGGATACCCTAATAGCCTGGGAAAAAAAGAAGAAAATGAGAAAAATACACACAAATATATATAATATTCAGATGATCTTAAGTGTACTCATTGTATTTGGATTAAGCTGGAGATAAACTCCCTACACTTTTTGTATGTCGTATTAATTTGTTTTACCTTTCATATTTTGATTACTTATACCTGGAAAACCCGTTTCAAGCTCCATTGTACCTCATGTGAAAACCCACTACCATTTGGCTTCCGAATCAAAAACGGTGCAAGAAAAAAAAAAAAAAACTGAAATCACATTTACATATAAATATAAAATCATTTAAGACTGCTTTTGGCCCAAGAAAAAAACCAGGTCATCTGAGGCTGCAGCCTGCAATTCACAAACGCCGGACCAAAATTTACATACTCCAAAAAGGTAGGTGAGCAATTCTATTGATGGGAAACCAGGACTTGAGACAGATTACGGTTAGGTATCGTACTTCGAAAAACAACATAGACACTGAATCAAGCGATTACACTTTCTGAGCTACATTATCCGCTTTTGACTTCTGAAACAAAATAATAATCATTTATCGTCAAGAAGAATTCAAAACAATTTGACACAGAGAGAGTCTTACAGAGCATTAGCGTGCTGAATATCAGCTTCCAGAGCTTTGAGAGAATCATGAAACGCCGATTTCCCCATTCCTCTGAGAGTAATTTCTGCCCAGTAATAACGAAGAGAATCGCAGAAGCAAATAAATCAGAGAGAGAAGGAGGAGGTTGGGAAAAAATCTTTTTTCCTCACTACATACTAGAAAACGGACTATTATAATCAACATTCAATGAATGCACTGTGAGTCCACCAACACCGATTCCGGTTTTGCCAACCAGGGTTTGAGATTCACCTATTGACGATTTTGCCCTCGTATGGACTGATTTAGCTTTCGAAAGGACGGAGGGGCGGAGATTCTGTGGGGTGGGGTCTTTGAAAGTTGTTTGAAACACGGGGAATGATTTCAGCAACTGTGTAGTTTTAGGTACGTGTAAAGATGTGATTGGTGGACTATGGAAACGCCCACGTACGAGGATGCTAAAACCGAATGGCGCGGCCGTATGTTTTGCACGGGTTAATCGCCAGCCAGTGAAAAGACAATATTGCCCAAGAACAACCCTGATATGATCTTATCTTATCCAACACGGATCATTGGATATTTTATTTTATTTGAAGGGCAGCCCGAGTCATCCGGTCATCCTTATCCTAATTCCTTCTTTAATTAAAGTTGTTGTCCCCATTTTCTTGTGCCGACCCACCTTGTCGGGGAAAATTTTTTAGGTAGGAGTACTATTACAGTTCCGTGCCGTGCCACTATGCCAGTTATTTGAATTTCCATGAATCAGACTATTTCACATCACACGTGGCACCAAAAAAAAAGAAATGTATTAAATAAAATACTTATTCCTTTTAATTTCATCTAACTTCCATATAAAGATCTAATATGATGGCTAAATGTTTTAAAGCTTGATGACAATATTGATTTGAAAAAGATCATTAGATTAGATCACCCCTATGATATTATGATATGGTATGATATCCTATACAAATATATGATGATTAATTAGGTTACGAATTGCGTCCGCCAAAGCGTCTCTGCCTTTGTTGGTAGGAAGCCAAAGCATCGACGAAGTGATCTTTCCCAAAATCAGGCCACAGGGCAGGATCAAAGACCAGTTCTGTGTAAGCCAATTGCCACAACAAGAAATTGCTCACTCTTAGCTCTCCACTGGTTCGAATCATCAGGTCTGGGTTCGGGAATTCGGTGCAATTGGTTTCGAGTTCTTGCTCTATCAGGCTCTCGCTTACGTCTTCTGGCTGTACGACGCCGTCTCTGACCTTCTCCGCTATGGCTTTACATGCCTGCACGACGTCGTATTTTCCGCTGTAGCTCACTGCTACTATCAGCTGGAAAAATGTGTTCTCCTTTGTGCTTTCCTCTGCACTTCTGATCATTTTCTGCAGAGAATCTGGCAGTTTTGTTGTGTCTCCTATTACTGAAATTCTGATTCCTTCACTGTCATAGTATTACCAATTCTTTACTCATTCCCAATAAATAAATATAAAAAAAATTATAAACACAAATACTCGTGGTTAATATCGCTTTGTTGGATGGTTACCTCTTGAAAGCTTCAATTTCTTTGCTTATTGTTTTTTCAAATAGGCTCATCAAAAACTCAACCTCCACCTGCACCACAACCCAATCTCAACGTCATCACAAGAGTCTATTAAAAATACTTAAAAATAAATTTTTTTATGTTATTTATTAGCAAAAATTATAATTTACTCCGTCATACCTCTAAAATTATGAACACTTAATATTTTAAATAATATTAAATAAAAAATTATTTAAAAATTAATTTTAAAAATCTTAAAAATTTTAATGATATTCATATCATCAGTTTATTACATGAAATATTTAGATAAAACGACCTGATTAATTATATCAATATTCTTAAAAAAATAAAAATAATGTCATTATAATAATATGTAGGACTTTCGAATTTTTGTAAAGTAATGCATTGATATTTTTTATTGCAATACAAAGTTGCAAACTATCCACTGCCTACCAGTGTTAGGCCCAACTCAATATAATTCAATGTATCGAGGTAGATTGGGCTTACTGAGTTGTTGGGCTAATAATAACAAAATGGCTTAAACAAAAACGATGGAAAAAAAAAGTAAGAGACGCACTGATGATTGCACTACTCCTCTTCCTCTCAAGTCAACTAACAAGCTAGCAATCAATAAAACCAAGAAACTGTTCTATCTGCCATCTTTTCGTTTTTCCCAACCACTATAAATGATTTATGCACGAAAATTTATTGTTTATATTTATACTAGCTAATCCTTATAAGTTTTTTTTTTGGCCAACGCTAATCCTTATAAGTTTACATTCTCTATATATACACAGATATATATACACACACACACATATATATATTCAATTCCAATTGAAATAACAAATTAATTAAAAATTGAACTAACCACTATGCCCAAAAATTAAACTAAACATTCCAAGATATACCAATATACCAACCCATATCGTGGAAATTTAGAAACCGCCTAACCATCAATATGATGTCTGGGATTAACATCGACTAAATTTTAAAATTCTGGATCATATTTTTTTTAATGATTATTTGGTATCTGTTACCATGCATGGACTCAATTATATTGAAGAAAACTTACCTGCGTAGTTTCTCCGTCATCGCTTTTTTTTTTTTGTTTTTTCTTTTTTTAACGAAACCACTAATATGTGTAATAAAACATTGTCTTTACTAATTTTGATTGTTGAAGAATGCCAGGTCCTAGCTTTGGTCAGTAAAAAGATACTGCTACCTCTGCTAGTTAACATGAGATCTTGTTTTGCACTAGCCACTAGGAACGCTCATCTGTTAAATTTTTTTTTCAGACGATAAAATGTCTATTTAGGAAGGAGAAAAAAGTAATTTATCATCATATTTAAATCACTTTTTTACAAAATGGATGTTTGGGTAGAATGGTAAAGAGAATGACTTCTACCCAAAAAATTAACTTATTTTAGAAGTTAAAAAAATGATTTATTTTAGAATCATCTTTCATTAATTTCTTTTAAAAGGTCCTGGCTTAAGAGAAGATAGTACCAGGGAAAAAGAATGTTTCCACTAATCCCTCTCTTCATTTTCTCTCTACTAAAATTTTTATTATTGATTGAATTTTAATGGTTAAAATTTATTCTATAAAGATGATACAATCAATTTATATCAAATAAAATAATAATATTTTTAATATAATATAAAATCTTAACCATACAAAGTAGGTGGAGGAGAAGTGAAGAGAGGGTTGGTCAATCCTTTACCAACATGTTGTTGGCCAGGGATAAGAATCAAGAAACCGCGCCATAAAGCGTTATTAATGACTATCAAACCTAAATTCAAACACACAGAGCTTCCGACGACGAAGATGGATGAATAAGAATACGGAGACGGAACTAACCTTTGGACGAACCCAATTATCATAAGAAAATGCGAAAACGGTCAGAACCTTAATCCCCCAACTACAACACAGCTCGATAATCCTCCTCAGCGACTGAACGCCGGCTTCATGGCCCGCTGACGGCTGCAACCCTCGCAACTTAGCCCACCTGCCGTTCCCATCCATAATCACCGCCACGTGCTTGGGCATCAGATCCGGTCTGAGCTCAGAGGGCAACGGTTCCGAATCCCTCTCCCGCGAGGGTTTGGATACGACCGCTCCGTCGCTTGCCTTGTCAGGGACCCGGGCGGCGACATTTTGGGAAGCGAGGGCGATAGTGCGACTTGGAAGATTGGTGACAATGACAATAGGAAGGGACGGGAAACGGTGTGTTTGGGAACAAGGATAAGAGGAAGGAGTGTGAGGTTTGGTAAGAGGAGTAAGAGTATTCTCCACCGAAATGGGAAGCCTTGGAAGAAGCATGGTATTCCTGAGTTGGGATACGTGTGGGGTTGTGTTTGGCGCCACGGAGATGTTGAGGTTTGGATTTGTTCTAGGGAGCTGGCCTTTATTTATAAAGAAATCTGATCTCCCTGGCATTCTAGCAACAGGGAAGCAATTGGATATTTAATATTTTAAAATAAAATTATACATTCACCATCTTAAAATATTTTTTTAATAATACTGTATAATTTATAATAATTTTTTACGCAATTTTAGTTTAAAGTGTTTTATTAGTGACGATGAGCACCCTAATAACTTTATAATACTACATATTGCTGAAAAATATTCGAAATTGATAAACACACTTAAAAATACTTAGAATACTAAATATTACTGAAAAAATAATTTAAAGTGTTGAATTTGAGTAAAAATATATTTTAGAATATTGAGTGTTGTTGAAACATATTTTAGTGTGCTTGATGTAGTTTAACCCTGACTAATACAACATCTGGTCTTCACTTTAAGATCTATTTAATTAATTTGCCCAAAAAAAAAAATCATCAATTCACAACTATTGAACAAATTTAAATTAACTCAGGGGTGTAATCCCCCACGACGTAATAATGTCTTTTACAAATTATAACACCCCAAATATTCTATTTATATCTTTTTCCATATCTGGTATCATAGTATGCACCATTATTCTATTTCCACACTTTAGTCTAGGAATAAACAAACTCTCTCGGTTTCACAATTTAAAAAGTTCATAGTGAATTTTTATTGATCAAGAATTATAAATATATAATTGCTTTTACTGGTCTATATGCACCATATAATTAATTTCAAAGGTCTATATGTACTTGTTGAATTACAACCTCGTGTGCTAGACTTATTTGAAGAGCTATAATCTTATCTTAATATATATAAGGATTATTTTTTATATTTATTAATCATTTTTAATTTATTTTCATTGATTTTCTCTCAATAACAATGGATGAGAAGAAAAAATAAAAGAATTATGAAAAATGATTATGATATTTGAAAAAATACATATTATATTAACTGATTTTATTAATATAATTACATTAGATAAATATTTTTTTTAAAAAAACGGCGAGGAGCTTTTTCAAAAAAAGGAAAAAACCAGGGAAACAGTTCGCTCAAAAAAGTTCCGTATTTGATCATGCAAATGGGCAAGCAGCTAGTGGTTCTCCTTTGAAGGAAGGGCTATTTTTCCAAAGACCCCCAAGTAAATGATTGGACTTATTTTTGTCAGTGACTTAACATCATTATCAATGTTTTGGTTCACATATTTTAAATTTGGAATATATAAGAAAAATTACATAATAACGATTATATAAAAAAATAAAGAGAACTTCGTAGTTTTTTTTAAAGAAAACTTAAATAAATGAATGGCTTTAAAAATTAATACTAAAAAACAAATTATTTAAATTAATAATGATAAATATTCGAAACTACAGACATTAAATTTCTCTTAAGTTCGATCCTAATTATATAACCTACTTCGTAGGCTACAAAGTGAGTTTTATATTTAAGATTAGTGAGTATATATTTAGTATTAGTTTTACTATTACAGACTTGTTTATATTTTATTGTTGTTTTTGCCCATATATGGGAGTTTCTAACCGCCATATATTTTAACATCATATATATTTCCCTATATATTACGATTTTCCAGTAAAAAACGTCTTGTATATGCCACTTATAAATAAATATTGTTAAATAACGACCGCCATATATATATGTATGTATGTATATGTGTGTGTGTATACATGTATATATATAAGACAGTTTTTATTGAACACCCATCAAATATATCATTTTCTGTTTTACAAGACCAATCATCATTATTTTATCTTACAGTTTATTTATATTGAACTCCTAAAGAATCTTATGCTAGAGTCAGGAAAACAGGCCGAGCCCGTCGGACCAGCCCTTTTAAGCCCGTTTAAGTTGAGTGCCGGCTTGTATTTTGGAGGTTGAAAATGGAATTGGGCCTATAAGGGCTAGCCCTGTAGAGCCTTGGGTTTAAAGGGGTAGGCCCTTTT
>JBAGKO010000011.1:12522619-12560239 GCA_037177275.1 Acacia concinna | reverse complement strand
GGTAGTTTATTGACTGTGGGAAAATGGAATGAAGAGGAAGGTGGTGAGATGAGTGATGGCAGGGAGAAGGCTGTCAGAAATAATGGTGGTCGACGATGCTCTTATCTACTGACAGTGGTGATCTCTCTCGGTTCCCCATACCTCACAGTCAAACTCGGTGGTCTCTCGGCAGTCCTGGTGATGATTGAGGTGGTGCTGGTTCACGGTAATGGCTAAAGGTTACGGTGATGATGGTGGTGGTTCTGGGAGCGATGCCGACAATGAATGGTGGCTGGAAGGAGAAGGAAAAGAATGATGGTGGCTGGTTCCTCGGTACTGCACTGCCTCCAATCCCAAACTCTCCCTCTCAGTTCCAACCTAGCTCGGCACTGCTACTCGTGGCAGCAGCCTTCCCCCTTCCAGAAACCATGCACTCCTCTCTTTTTTAGCCAACCCTCAGCTCGTGATTTGCGACACTCCTCCAGCTTGTGATTTGTAGCTCGTTCTATTTTGCTAAAGGAAAACCCGCAGTTTCAGATGTAATTCTCTGCAAAACTTTTGCTTTCAGTTGCCGAAAGTTATGGCCTTCACTGCACATCCACTGTACATAGCTGCGTCTTTTCCCTTTTTTCAAAACCCATGACTCCTTTGTTTCTTTCGGTACACCTCAGCTCTCTTGTTCCAATCAAACTTTATCCTAATATCTCTAGTCAAAATGCAACTTTTGACCAAGGACTCATTTGCAAATTCAGAAAGTTTCTTGGAGGATTGAACGGCAAATATTTTTTTTCTTTTTCTTTAGGTACCTACAATGCAAAAATTATCCAATGGTATAATCAAAAGTCCAATAAAAATCATTTGCATAAATAATTAACAAATAATAACAATTTTAATCTCTAATTGGACTTAATTCAACTGTATTTTCTTTTCTCAAATTCATGCTTAATCATGCAATAATGACCTAAGAAATCCATCAAATTTCTAAAATTAATTATGAAAATGCATGTTAAAATATGGTTCAATCAACTACAGACAAATTAACAGTGAAAAAACCATTGTCACTATACAGTAAAGTTACATATAATTTTATGGCCGACAACTCTACCAATCTTGAAAACAAACCATACTTGTGTAAATGACACGCTCTCTCTTCGGATATCTGCAATATTGTCCAATCTCCAGCCGCACCAGCTTCATATATCACATTTGAGCTCTGCGACTTTTCCCGCCTCAACACATCACTTTCTCAGAGAAGATTCTTTCACCATTGATCTCTTTGTACGTTTTCAGCTAGGGTTTTGTCACTACCTTCTATTTTTGTCACCAACTCTTCTCTGCCTTTGGTTTCCTTTAACGCATTCGTTTTATTTTCCATAGCCCATTCGCCCTGTCATCGCCCCATACCACCTTGCAAACCATCACCCAGCCATTTGTCATTTTCAATCACCAGCACATCATTTTAACAGAGATAGTTAGGGTTCCATTTGGGAAGGGCTGATGTGCCCCAAATTGTATACTTCTAAGGCAATTTTGCCCCATACAAAACTTCCAAGGCAAAATTGCCCCTCTAACTATACTTCCATGGCATATTTTCCCTTTCACCCAAATTTTTATAACGTAACAGTTAAATAAAAAAGCTTTCACCTACCACTTTTACAACGTTCAAGCGCCCTTAGTATTTTGATCAACAAGGAAGCTCCACAATTTTATGTTGGAACTTTATCATGCTTAATTTGTATAATGGATTAAAGAGGCAGTTGCACAGTTTCATATTAGAAAAATGAAAAAAGTCAAAGCTTTAATTTGGACGGTTATAATTGTTTTATAACGAATGGCCCAGATGCTTTCACTAGAAAAGCACGTAATTAGCACATAAAGGATTAGCACATAATGTGGACTCACGTAGATAAATAGCAACGTGGAACGAAGCTAAAACTAGTAGCAAGTATCGAATGTGAGAAATATATGTGATATCATTTAGGAAAATACTTATTTTTTGAATTATTTATTATTTAATTATAAACTTATATGAAAAAAAATAGGATATGTGGTTGCATATGATTGAAGAACTTGATATAATAGATATAAAAAATTTGATATAAGTATAATCCTATCCAAGGTTGTCAAACTCGACAATTTTAAATAAACTCATGATAAGAATGTAAATTAAGACGGTAAGCTTGTAAGAGTTTTCTTTTGTTAATAAATAGGTGTTAAAAGTACATAATAAGACAATAAAAATATAAAAAATGATAATAATTTAATTTAAATATATTTTAATAGCAAGTTGAGGCAATTTGGTAAAGTAAAAACGTTAAACTCGATATATAAGCTCATGAATTTAATTAATAGAATTTATGGCTAAAATTAGTTTCGGTTTTGAAAGCTAGGAATGTAAAACTTGTAAACTTGGAAAGACAAGTTGCAAGCTTGACAACAATGGTACTATCTTTTAATATAAAAAAAATGGATTGATATAACGTTATAAAAATATATAACGTAGTGAAAAATTTACATCAATACATCAAAGCATCAAACTAACTAAAAAATAAGGTGAAAAAAAACTAACTAAAAAATAATCTTAAATGGATTACGTCCCTTGGCAAAAAAAAATTGAGATATATATACTTAAGCTATAAATGTAATTAGCTATTTTAGGATTTTCTTAACATTCTCTGAAACAGTCAACAACAGATTCTTATAATTAAAATTGGAGAGTACATCACTTAATATCAAATAATTAAAATTACACACAGTAAAATTAGAATTATTACAGCTGGCAATTATATTAGTTTGGATGCCAAATTTTGTTCAGTTCGCGGGTTAGAATCTTTGGGTGTAAACTTAATTCTTGGGGCCTGGGGCCTGGGGCCTGGGGCCGTGACATGTTTTTGAGAGTGATTCCAAAATTTGAAAATAGTGAAAACAACCTAACTGAATTTGGAAAAGAGGCGTCATTTCTTTTTCACGTTCGTTTCTCCTTCCCGCCAGCGCATTTTTCATTCTTCCTTCGTCCTCAAGGAGAGGCAAAAAGAGAGAGAGGGAGAGACGATGGCAGCAGCTACGGATGGAACCGAATATTTCGATGCTGGTTCATCGCAGAGCGAGAGCTTCGCGAGGCCGTCCAACGCTGAGACGTTGGAGGAGGATGAGGAGGAGCTCCGATGGGCGGCGATTTCCAGGCTTCCGTCGCAGAAGCGAAATAACTTTGCGCTTGTCAGGCAAACATCTCGTACGGCCGGTGCTGAAGACGACGTCGTGAGCGGAACGGAGAAAATAATAGATGTGAGGAAGCTGAATCGTGCTCACCGTGAACTCGTCGTCAAGCAGGCCTTAGCCACCAATGATCAAGACAATTACCGGCTTCTTTCTGGCATCAAAGAACGGCTTGACAGGTATCTACATTTTTCGGTTTTGAAAGTTTTTCACGAAGAATCATATATATCTTGTTAGTAAGCATAAAAACTACGTGAAAATGAATACATATCCAATTCTACAATCAAATCTAATAGGATCATTCTTTCTTTGATTTTTCTTAACTGTTTTTGTGATCACCATTTTTGGGGGTAGGGTTCAATTGGAATTGCCCAAGATCGAAGTTAGGTACCAGAACTTGAACGTTGAGGCCAATGTTCAAATCGGTTCAAGAGCTCTGCCAAGTCTGATCAATAGCACACGAGACGTTCTTGAGGTTCATGACCCTTCTGGATTTCTTTTTCCGTTATTTTAATTCTTGATAATTAACTCTGAATCTCTAACTCCTATTCGTTCCGGATGAACCCAGAATATTCTAACTAAATTGCGCATATTTCGACCCAAAAGGCATTCGCTAACCATCCTGAATAACGTCAGTGGCGTCATCAAACCTAAAAGGTTTTTGTTTCTTCCACTCTCATTTATTGCTCCTGTCACGTGCCGTTAAAATTTCATGTGGGCTGTTTAATTTATCACAAGTGAATGTTCTTTATCCCAGAAGTTCAGGTCTTTCATGTGGGCTGTTTAATTTAATTTTTTTCCGGGTAAAAGTCGTGAGTTTGGTGTATCATCGACACTTTGTAATTAGATCACGTCATTAACTATTTGTGCAGGATGACTTTGCTATTGGGCCCACCGGGGTCGGGGAAAACTTCACTGCTTTTAGCTCTAGCGGGCAAGCTTGATAGCAACCTCAAGGTATTTGTGTTCCCTACTTTTTTATTTGTAAGAAAATATGTGTCTATCAATAAAGACAGCTGCTTTTAAGGTAACGTATTTTTGTTCGCTAATGAATAAGCGTAAGAAGTCCAGATCTTATAGCATGAACTTTGGCATTAATAATTTTTTTAAAATATTTTTTAATATTTTTTTGCTAAGCAGACGAGCGGCAGGATAACGTATAATGGGCATGATCTGGATGAGTTCTGTGTTCAAAGGACTTCTGCATATATTAGCCAAACAGATAATCACATAGCAGAACTGACAGTAAGAGAAACTTTCGATTTTGCTGCTAGGTGTCAAGGTGCAAGTGAAAGTTCTGCAGGTATAATGACTTCACTGAGCTAATTAGGATTAAATATTTATGTAAGCATAGAAACTTGCAGCTATATTAACAAAATTTGTTTTCTATTTTCTCCCTCCCTCGCATCCTTTTCTTTCAGAATACACAAAGGAATTGGGCCGCCTCGAGAAGGAAAGAAACATACGACCAAGTCCACATATTGACGCCTTTATGAAGGTATCAACAATATTTACAACTAAAATTCTAACTAATTCTACTAACTAATAAAAATAGGGCTAACAAACTGAGTGAGAACAAAATTATCCTTTTTGTCTCTTGTACTCCAATATGCTGGGATATGTCCTAACATCTAGCATTTGAAATTCTTATACCCATTACAGGCATCATCCATTGGAGGTAAAAAGCATAGTGTGGCCACAGACTATGTTTTGAAAGTACTTGGTCTCGATATATGTTCAGAGACGATAGTTGGGAACGATATGCTTAGGGGAGTATCAGGCGGCCAAAGAAAAAGAGTTACAACGGGTTTGTGATCTCTTCCCGTTACGTTGGCTAACTATATAATGATGGCTTTAAGTGTACCAAACATGTAAAGATTAAGATGTTACTGATTTTCGCTCTTTTTTTCAGGAGAAATGATTGTTGGACCAAGAAAAACTCTATTTATGGATGAAATATCAACTGGACTTGATAGCTCTACTACATTTCAGATAGTTAGATGCATAAAGAATTTTGTTCATCTGATGGAAGCTTCTGTACTAATGGCTCTCCTTCAGCCTGCACCCGAGACATTTGAGTTGTTTGACGATCTAGTTCTTCTGTCGGAAGGGCGTGTGGTATATCATGGCCCTCGAGATAAAGTACTTGAGTTTTTTGAGTCATTAGGTTTCAAACTTCCACCTCGCAAGGGGGTTGCAGACTTTCTTCAGGAGGTCTATATCTTCTAAACTTATATTGCTTTGGGTTAAGGTGCAATATATTGCTACGTTTAGAAATATCTGAGACTACATTAAGTACAAAAAGAACTTTCTAACAAATGTTGTTTCTGAGCAAAAACTTTCGGTGCATGTTTGCACCTTAATCCTATTGGTTTTTGTGGTTTACTGCTTCTTGAATGTTTGCTCCTTTCTTTTTCATTTATGAGCAGGTGACCTCCAAAAAGGATCAAGCTCAATACTGGGCTGATGCTTCAAAACCATACAGGTTCATCTCAGTTCCTGAGATGGCAGAAGCCTTTAGAAAATCTGAATTTGGAATGTTTGTGGAATCCGCGCTTTCTGTTCCATATGACAAATCAAGTAGCCATCATTTAGCTTTGGCCAGAACTAAATTTGCTGCATCAAAGTGGGAGCTATATAAGGCTTGCCTTGCACGAGAAGTGCTCTTGATCAAAAGGCATAGCTTCCTTTACATATTTAGAACCTGCCAGGTATATATGCTTCATTAAATTGTGATGCTTAAAACACTTCCCTTAAATTTGCTTTAATTTTTTGTTTCGATGTTATTATGTGACTGTCCATTTACTACGATTTATTATACTCACGACTAACACTTTGTAAATAAAGAAAAATGACCTAAAAAACTCTTTTACAATTTTATTTAGTCTAACATTTTGTTTTAACTCTTTTTATATAAACTTAGTTTTTAATTTGAACTCTTGCATCATAAAATTATTTGTGATTGTTGTGACAGTGATATTAAACAAAATACGACATTTGATTTGATTGTTTGTTTAACTTTGACGTTGTTAGGTTATTTTTGTTGGATTTGTGACATGTACTATATTCATCCGAACAAGATTACATCCAACGGATGAGCAAAATGGAAACCTATATCTGTCGGCTCTATTTTTCGGGCTAGTTCACATGATGTTTAACGGATTTTCGGAGCTGCCTCTCATGATTTCTCGGCTTCCAGTTTTTTATAAGCAAAGAGACAATTTTTTCTATACAGCATTGGCTTGGTCTACTTCCAGTTGGCTTCTTCGTGTGCCTTATTCCATTATTGAAGCATTAGTATGGACTGTAGTCGTATACTATTCCGTTGGATTTGCTCCTTCCGTTGGAAGGTACGTACCTTAATAATTTATTACTTGCAGAGATTTACCCTTTAATTCTGGCCTCATAATATTGTCTAATTCTGTTATATTAATATATATATATATATATTTCAGGTTTTTTCGTTACATGTTTTTACTTTTTACAACGCACCAAATGGCATTAGGTCTCTTTCGTATGATGGCTTCTATTGCTCGCGATATGGTTCTAGCCAATACATTTGGTTCAGCTGCTATCCTCATTATATTCTTGCTGGGAGGGTTCATTGTTCCACAAGGTACCCTTTCATTTGCCCAACCCTAAAGTATTATGAAACTGCTGTGTAAATAAGTAGTTAGGGTAGTTTACATTACATTTTCTTTTATTCTCTTGACTTTCTCTGACCAATATTGTCTTTTAAGGAATGATCAAGCCATGGTGGATTTGGGGCTACTGGTTGTCACCACTTACCTATGGACAACGCGCCATCTCAGTTAACGAATTTACCGCCCCAAGGTGGATGCAGGTATTCTATTGAAACCGGGCTAATTAATTCATTTATCTTTTGTATGTTTTTTGTGTTTTTGAAAATACTAAATTTTGAAATATACTAATTCCGTAATCCGTTTATAGAAATCATTAGCCGGGAACAACACGGTTGGTTTTAATGTCCTCCAGTCACACAGCTTGCCGACCCAAGATTACTGGTATTGGATTAGTATTGGAATTTTAATCACCTATGCAATTTTTTTCAACAACATGGTCACTGTGGCCTTGGCCTATTTGAATCGTACGTATACAGTTTTTTTCTTTTATGTTGTTTAAATTTTTACTTAGCATTTTCTTTCTATATATATAGTATCCTTTATATTCCCTTGACCTTCACTATTTTAATTCTGTTCTATGTATCTTCCACCTTTTTTTTTATCAGAAGTGTCTACAATTCATCTGTTCCTCCTCTTAGTTTTTTTTTTTTTTATCATTTCACACTTCAGCACTCATAAAAGCGCGGATGGTTTTTCCTGATGACTTGGAAAAGAATTCTACCACTGGAGATGATAGTAATGTCGCAGTTCATAATAACAAGGGAAAGGAAATGAGTTCTATGTCTCCTGAAAACGGAAATAAAGCAAAGGGAATGATTCTTCCATTTCAACCATTGACTATGACATTCCACGATATCAATTATTTTGTTGACATGCCAACGGTGAGTCCCTAGCTTGCTCTTCTGGATTCTATTACCAATATTTGGCGAGGCAAAGCCAACACCAGATATACCAGCCCTGTTTGTTATTATAAGTATATGTTAACTAATTCTTGTATATTAAGCAATAGCAGTCAGGTCACTAAATATGCCTTTATTTGATAATTTTTTTCAAATTTTCCCTCATTAGTTTTTTTCTCCATATCTTTACAAATCATTCTCAAATCTCTATTCTTTATCTCTTTCCATTGAGAATTAATCAAGAGTAAAATTCAACAACGGTGATTAATAACCTTTAAGTGGATTTATAATTAACAAGGATCAGAGTAGTACATTTATCCCTTGAAGGTTGAACTTCTTAATTATTTTGGCCAAGAAAACTTCTTAATTAACTCACTGTTTCATTGCCAGGAGCTACGCAAGCAAGGAATACCAGAAACAAGGTTGAAACTCTTGTCAAATGTGAGCGGAGTATTCTCACCGGGCGTGCTTACCGCATTAGTTGGGGCAAGTGGAGCGGGAAAGACCACTTTAATGGATGTTCTCGCCGGCAGAAAAACTGGAGGATACATAGAAGGAGACATCAGAATATCTGGTCACGCTAAAGTGCAACAGACATTTGCCAGAATCTCAGGATACGTTGAACAAAATGATATACACTCTCCTCAAGTTACTGTTGAAGAGTCCCTTTGGTTTTCTGCATCTCTTCGTCTTCCCAAGGAAGTCAACCAAGAATCAAAACGTGTAAGCTTCGATTGTCATTTTTTCCTTTTAATATCTGGCCATGGCGGAGAATTATTTTTCTTATTATTTTTCTTGTTGAAATGTGTGGTGTAGGAATTTGTTGAAGAAGTAATGAGACTAGTTGAGCTAGATACTCTAAGACATGCTTTGGTTGGCTTGCCAGGTAGTTCTGGCTTATCAACGGAGCAGAGAAAGCGATTAACAATTGCCGTTGAGCTTGTCGCTAACCCTTCCATCATTTTTATGGATGAACCTACATCGGGACTTGACGCACGTGCGGCAGCCATCGTTATGCGCACTGTTCGGAATACAGTTAATACCGGTAGAACGGTTGTTTGCACCATACATCAACCCAGCATTGATATATTTGAAGCATTTGACGAAGTGAGCTCAATTACGTACTATAGTTACCTTTCATATGACGCTCCGGTTTGGCTTGAAGAGTCTAATTAATAAGCTGCGTTTTTCCTTTTAGTTACTTCTAATGAAACGTGGCGGTCGAGTGATATATGGAGGAAAACTTGGTCAGCAGTCACAGATAATGATAGACTATTTCCAGGTGATATCGCAGTTTAATTTATGTTGCTGCAAACTCTATATAATATTCTTAATCTACAAGAATTCATGGGACATAATAGATATAGATTTATAGTATTTCTATTTTCTCTTGCAGAGTATCAATGGAATATCACCTATTCCAAGTGGCTACAATCCAGCCACATGGGTGCTTGAGGTAACTACACCTGCAGCTGAAGAGAGCCTTGGCGTAGATTTTGCTGATATTTATAGGAACTCTGAACAATACGGGTAATAATTTTGATTATCTGGATGAGCTGATTTTGATTAGACACTTAGTAAGTAATATAGTTTCTTCGAATATTTTTTTATTGAATATGAATGTTTGAATTGACCTCAGGACGGTGGAAGAGTCTATTAAGGAATTCTCACACCCTCCTCCTGGTTCAGAACCCTTGAAGTTTGAGTCCATGTATTCACAAAACCTAATGACCCAACTTATGTTGAACTTACGGAAGCAAAATCTGGTGTACTGGAGAAGTCCACAGTATAACGCCATGAGGCTAATCTTCACCACAATCAGTGCTTTAATTTTTGGTTCCATCTTTTGGGATGTTGGTTCTAGAAGGTACGTGAACGTAGCATCGATATACCATCACCAAGATCATATTCTCATATATTCATTCTCATGTATGCATGTCTCATCATGAAGGCTAAATAATAATCCTTCATAATGGTGGTTATATGTAAATATTTAATTTGTAGGGCAACAACTCAAGACTTGATGGTTGCTATGGGGGCTCTTTATGCGGCGTGCTTGTTTCTGGGAGTGAATAATGCTTCATCAGTACAGCCAATTGTTTCAATAGAGAGGACGGTGTTTTATAGAGAGAAAGCAGCTGGAATGTACTCTCCCATCGCATATGCCGCTGCCCAGGTAGATTTTGTTATCATATAAATTTTACGTACACTAATTTTTCAAAATGATGTCCAAGTTTGAACTGTATATTGACACTTGATTACTCTAACATCATGCGTGCTTAATTTCATCAACAGGGTCTTGTGGAGATCCCATACATTTTGGTACAGACAATTCTATATGGCCTTATCACATATTTCATGATCGGTTTTGAAACGACGGCTGGTAAGATTTCAGCTTCTATAATTCAAACTCTATATTGCTCGACGGCCATTATACTATTTGAAGCTAATTTACCTATTATATATTGCAGGAAAATTCTTCCTATATCTTGTATTTATGTTCTTGACTTTCACCTACTTCACCTTCTACGGCATGATGGCTGTTGGTTTGACCCCATCCCAGCATTTGTCAGCTGTTATCTCTTCCGCATTTTACTCTCTCTGGAATCTTCTCTCAGGTTTTCTCATTCCAAAATCGGTGAGTACTATGTTATATACATACACATCTGGCTAAAAATATATACACACACACACACATATTCAAGGAAATTTAGTTATTGTGATTGTAATAACACAAATTAATGGCTTGGACGACGTTGCAGAGTATTCCGGGGTGGTGGATATGGTTCTATTACATATGCCCAGTTGCGTGGACGCTGCGTGGTATTATAACATCTCAGTTTGGCGATGTAGAAGCCGTCATAGTGGGACCTGGATTCGAGGGAACTGTAGAACAGTTCTTAGCGTCAAGCCTTGGATATGATCTTGAGATTAATGGAGTTTCTTCAGTGTTGGTGTCTGCTTTGGTGCTTATTGGCTTTGTTCTTCTCTTCTTTGGCTCCTTTGCTGTATCCATCAAATGGTTGAATTTCCAGAGAAGATGATTGATTGCATATAGAACACACAGTTCCGATGGAGGATTTCTACAACTGCTGTGGTAATTAATATGTGTATAATTCATTAATTCCTGAGTTAAAGCAACATTGTGTAATGAACCTTTTTTTTTTTTTTTTTGGTTTTGGTACATGTAATGAACCATTTGATGTTAAGACGTTGAGAGAGCATTATTGGGCCCGTGTTTCTTTGGGCCTAGGGTAAGGCAAGAGTAAAGGTATATTTGTATAGAGACGAAGTAGAGGTTAACATTGTACGGAAAAAATGGCTAACAAAAGGGATGGATTCTTGTATCAAAAAATTAATTTAAAAAAAAAAGGTCCGGATTTTGCAACGCCTTTTAATCCTGGCTGCAACTGTGGCTGCCCTTCTATATATATTTCTTGTTCTTATCTCCTGTGTCCTGAAGCCTTTTTTTTACCCCTATTTTGAGGTTGTCATTTGTATCGGGAATTTTTATTAACCATTGTTAAATATTATTACACTGAGTTATTTTTCTGCAGGTATTTTCTGAGATCATAGCTTATTGCCCCACTCAAAATTACCCTTATCATGAAAAGTAAACGTATTGAAGTTTCCTTTTGTTGAACAAACATTGCAATTTTGGGTGCTATAGTAATTATATTCCTCGCATTAAGGCTATTAGATACTCTCTCATGTACATAATCGTATAATAACTTAATAATAATCTGGAAAATTAGTAAATAAATAATTAGAAATTAGTTATTCGTAACAAATATGTTTTAGCATCCCTAAAATATATTTTGAACAATATGTGTTGTAATTATCCTTGATGAAAGCCTTCTTACTTTGAGAAGAAAACATTATAAAGTTGGAGATAAAATGGATTTGAAATCTTATGCTTAGAACTAATGGCTCCTATGTTTAGGATATGATGAGTAATAACTAATTGTGTTTTTATTTTCTTATCAATTAAAGCCCTCTACTAGAAGATTACATTTTTAAATATTCTGTGTCTATAAACAATTCTGATCAGAACCATCTCATTTCTCTAGTCATGGAAGTTATTTATACTTCATTGTTTCTTGGTACCATCAATTCTGAAGCCAACAGCATATAATATTTGGTCTCCCAAGTGCCGTTTTGTATAAAGGATTTAAAGGGAAGGGGGAGAGAATAGAGAATTTTTATGATTTAGATTTAATAAAATTATATAAATGGGGTTGAAGTTTTTAATTAATTTTTTTTATTTTACCTCTTATTTTTATTAAAATGTTATTACCCACTTCTCCAATTTTTTTAAATCAAACTCAAATGTTTTCATTTCCCTCCCGTCCCCTCCTATAAAAGAGACCTTACTAACAGGGTCTTATGGAGTTTCCATATTTTGCTGATAAAAAAATATTATGTGTCTCAGTCACATATTTTGTCATTAGCTAGAAAATCTTCACTTTTAGGATTCACAATTAAAGCAGGCCAAAAAAAAAAATCACAGTTAAAGTTATCTTATTTGTTTTCAAAATTTTAAAAAGTGCTAACAGAACCATTTGAGTTTAGTTCAAAAGTAATGATGCCAAATGTGTTCATATGCAACCATGCAAGTTGGTTGAGCGATAATTTTTTTATAAATTCAATGTGACAACAGAAAATTCTTTATTTCTTTTTCTTTAGTAAATTAAGTACATGAAAAATTATCCACACAGAAAATTAAAACAAAGGGCAAAGAGCGTACAAGCGTTATTTTTGAACCCCAAAGGCCAAGAGTGAAATTAAACCTTATTACAAAGAAAGCACTACATAGAACCTTAACCCTTTTTTTTTTCTGGTCTGTGATGGAGCTCAACACCTGAGCCTGAAAATGTAGCAATTTAATTTGAAGCATAAAGGGGCATTGAAACTCATTTCCAGGTGAAAAAAGGTTCACAGTATCTCTGAGATTCATAAAACGGCGACGTCTTGGTTTTGTTAGCTTTCCAATTTAAACCACTGATCAAGTCAAGTGGCCATGGCATCCTTAGATGGTTGAAATCTAACATTCTCCCCAGGAATTTGATCTGCACCCAAGAAATCAGACAGTCAAATAAAAATAATTCTTATTATGGTAATAAAAAAACCTCAAAATAATATTTAGCTAATTAAAAGTTGTAAAGTTGAGAAAGGTAACTCACCGGATAATGGAGCTTTATGAACAAAAAAGCAAGCAGCGATGACAATATAGCACAGGAAAAGCACTACTCCTTTCATATAGTGTGAAGTTCCATCCTAAATAAAATACAACAATACACAGAAAAATAATATTATTAATGATAGTGAGTATCCATATATAAGAAATGGTGAGTGACCAAATTACCTGCAAAGTGAAGGCTGTGATCAGTATTGTCAGAGCAAGACACCCAGTTTCTAGGAGATTAAAATCTAGGTCCATTTTTACACCCATTATCCATGCAACAATCACACTTAATGGAACCTGAGACATTGATAAATTCACAATAAGAATTAATTACAAACAAAAATTAGATTAATTAATTACTTAGTCTATAATGACAGTCATCATATATATTAATTTGTGTGTATATCTTAGTCTCTTTGCAGTGTTATGTTACCACAAACATAGAAATTTGAGTTGCAGATCCCATAGCAACACCTAGTGATATATCCTGCAAAAAAAAAGAAAGAAAGAAAGAAAACATCAGAGATTTAAGTATATAAAGATGAATTTTATTAAAGGCCTAGAAACTCTCAAGTTTAAGAGTGATGAAAAAGAAAATCATACCAGCTTGTTCTTAAAAGCAAATATGATTGAACCAGCATGTTCTGCAGCGTTCCCCACAATTGGGAGCAAAATTATGCTAATGAAGCTCACAGAGATACCCCAAGATTCTGAAGCAGCCTAATTATAATAACATTTAAAGGGTGTCACTACTTTCAAATGAAACAAAAATGAAGCCAAAATAAAACAAAAATTAATCCAATCTAATTATATGTAAATCTAACAATAATACTGTTATGTATTTATATATACCTCGATAGTTCCCACAACGTATTCAGAAAGCAGAGATATGAGGAGTGTCATGCCCACCAACCAAGTAAATGCTACCCAAAATCCTATTGCAGCTTTCTCTTCTTCTCCATCTTCCTGCTCATAATTATTCCACCAAAATAAGTTACTTTTCATCTTGCAGGACAAAAACAGAGTTGAGTTCTAAAATTTTAATGGAACCCAGAATGAAAAATACTTGTGGGTAGATATCCATGATGATTACCTCTTGTGAATCAAATATTTGTCTGTGAGTTTTCAATTGGAAGAAGATATAAGCAACATAAGCAAGAAGCATAACAATACTACTTGCTCTTGACAATTGAAGAGTACTAGTGGCTACAGGGTAATGGTCCCCTGTTAAGGCATACTTAAACATTAATGGCATCAAATGGCAGAGCAACCCCAATAGCAATAGGAGTGAGTTTACATCTGCTTGTTTCTGCTCATCAAAGTAAACAAACACGATTGAAGAAATAGATGAGAACATTGGGTTTTTATTTGGTGAAACGAAGAAATATTGATGATGAACAAGAGAAGAGAAAAGAAGGCATGTACTCTGTCATATCTCTGTTCTTTCTTGAGGTTGGCAAGGCCTCCACAGAGGAGTGAAGAGCCAAGTACTAAGAGGAGGTTAGAGAGAATGGAACCCAAAAGAGAGAACTTGACCACATTGATTTTGTTCTTGTTAAGAGCCAATAGTGCTATTATCATCTCAGTTGCATTCCCACATGTTGCATTTAAAAGCCCTCCAACTGTTTTACAATATTGTGTGTTAAAAAAAGGAAGGTTTGATGGATAATTATAATGTTCTTTTAAAAATGGGATTTAATATGGGAAAATAGCAATAAGGTCATAACCAAACATATTCACTAAAAAGTAATATCAATTTTTTTCTTTACCAAGAAGTCTCAAAGTCTCAAACAACAAATTAATAACTTAATAGGCTCAATTAACAACTTCAAAGTCAGTTTTGACAACTTCGTAAAAACATTTTAACAAAGTGCACATGGCATTGTAACAATTTAGTATCCCAATTGACAACTTAGTAAGTCCAATTAATAACATTAACAACGAATATTGATAACTCTGTAAGAACATTTTAACAATTATGTAGTCATATGGTCACAAGTACACTTAAACGTCTTTACGAAGTTGTCAAAACTTACTGTCAAGGTTGTCAATTTGATCTACTAAGTTTTCAATTGAGTCTATTAAATTGTTACAACGCATATGTGATAATTGTTAAAATGTTATTATAGAGTTATCAAAACTCGCTGTCAAAGTTATAAATTATGTCTACTAAGTTAGTAATTTATCGTTTGGGACCTTAAAACCTCTTAGTAAGGGATAAAATTGATGAAACTTTTTTATAAATATATTTGATCCTTGAGATTTTATTGCCACTTTCCCATTTAATATTCCAGGCTCAAAATGATTAACATAATTTCTTAACAAAAGTATAGGTCCAGGAGACATATAATGAAAATGGAAATGGTTAGTAATAATAATTAATGTACCTGTTGGGCCAGTGTAATAGGCGATTTGTCTTGAATTCGCAAAGAGAGCAAGTCATGAAAAAAGAAAAGGTGACAATAAATTAAGTGTTAGCATGAAATTGTGTTAATTAAGATGATAAAGGAAAACTTACTCAGTGAGGAAACTGACGCGTTCAGCTAGAGGGGCCAGCCCAAGTAAGCTCAAAGCAAATATCCATGCCTACGTTAAATTTCCACATCCAAGTCATCTAAACTATACAGTGTTCTTAGCAAAAAACAAAAAAAAAAAAAGAAAAAGAAAACCATGCATTGTTGATTTTTTTTCTCGTGTTATTAAAAATTTATAAATGTATATAAGTGGTTGGGAAGAAAATGCATATTTAAAAATTTTGTAAGTAAAAAAGAGAAGTACTTCAAATATGAAATCTTGCAAAGTACTAATATTTTTTATGCATAAAAATATATAGCAGGTTTTCTTCACTAATAAAATTTTTTATTGACCTTTTTTTTATAATTTTCCCTAATAAATTTCACATGTGAAAAGGAAAAATAAAAAGGGAACGATTTGATGGGCCTTTGTGGATTAATATTTGTAAAAGTAATTTTTATTTTAACTACCTTTTGTAAATAGGAGTGAGTACTAGCCAATAAGTGTCTTGTGATTTATTTTTGAATAACTTTTTAAAAAGAGAAAAAATTTGATATAAATTTTTTTGGATAATATATATATATATATATATAAATTGCAAAGTGATTTTCAGAAAATTCAAATATAGAAAAAAATTGCTCGAAACTTTTAAAATGGGGAAGAGAGATTAACCTCAAAATTCATCCAAAACAAAACATAATTTTGAGCTTTTTGGTTTAGAAAGTCATTGTAATCCTTCAAAAGCCATAATCATCCCAAACATACTATAGTACAATTGGAGGGGTTGTAGGTATCCGTATAGTGTAGTTGAATAGATTATTGGCTTATTTGTTATAATTTATTTAAAACAAATAAGATCTTATACACAAAGTATGAAAAAGACCCATCTCACATACTACTTATTTCGTACTCCGCAAATAAAATCTTATTACCTCCAAATACTCCCTTCGGTTCTAATTATAAGAACCTTTTGTAGAATCCTATGAAAGTCTTAAGAAAGGAAATTACATTACTTGATCATATCATATATTCTGTTTTATTACATCATATTATAGTTTATAAGTCACACAACATAATTTGAAGAAAAACGACAAATTTTAATATCTTAAAAGTAATATAATTAGTTTTTTTAAGATGTTCTTAGGATTCTCTAAAAAGTCCTTATAATTAGGACCGGAGGAAGTAAGTTATTACAAACTAGCTAGCCCCATTCTCGAAAGAGAGGTCTTAGGAACAGAGAAGGAGAAAGATGAGATAAATTAAACAACAAACTTGGGTAAAGGTAAGTGATTAGTAAGTAGTAGTAATCTGTAATGAAGAAAGCTTAATTACCCGGCCAAACTGATAGGTATCAGCGGCAACAGCGAGGGGGATGGCAGGAAAAAGCACAGCAAGCTTAGTGCCGAAGATGACCTCTTGCAAGTTTCCCATAATTTTCCTCAACAATTGACCTCTCACTCCAAAATTACTATTCTCTCTCTCTATTATCTCTGCAGACTTATTCTTCATCTTCCCACTTCCCTCTCCTTTCTTCTCAATATCATCCTCCATCTCTCTCTCTCTCTTCTCTCTGTGCAGCTAGTGGCGGAGTTAGAGACACCAATGGTAGAAGAAGAGAATGAGCTTATATATATCAGACACTGCTATGTAACTAAGGAATGAAGCTTGTTGAGTACTGGTGGCGCGCGTACATCGTATAAGTTGAATTGTAGAAGAAGATATGAATGGTTTTTGGGTTGTGATATATGGGGGGCCGGAGAGGTCACGGGGTTTGAAGTTTCCGGGAACTTTCGTAGCGTTTGCTTGCATGAGACACGTAACCCTCTTCCCCTCCGTATTCTCTCTTCAATTCAATTCGTACGTCCTCCTCCTTCCTCTGCACATACCACACAACCTCTTCTCTCTCTCTGTGATTTTTGTTTCTTTCACTCGCTCACTCACGAGCAATCAATAACAGTATATATGTGTGCGCGCGCGCACCATCTATCTGATTTAAATTAATAACCTGGCCTTTGGTATTATCTGCATATATATAATGTATAAATGTGTGTGTCTATATATGCTATCAACACATGTATAAATAAATTTGCGTAACAGCTACATTTAAGGTTGCGTGACAGTGGTAAAGCAGTTAATTCCTAATTGGGAAGGTTAATTTTGCCCTTTACTCAATTTTGTTGGAACATGAGAGATTAGCAATTAGTTGGCACATATAAACACATGCTTGCACAGGTTTACTGTGACATTTCCCCCAAATAAAGAGTTAGATGTCAAGTGAATCGAGACTAATTATAGTTCTTTAGAACTTTTTAAACAAAGAAATAAGATTGACTTGTTAACTACTCTCCTTAATTATAAGACTATGTTAATTTTTTGAAGGAATTAATGATATTAGGTAAATTAGTTAATTCTTATAATATAACTTAAGTTTGTTTAAAAATAACATGTTTTGTAACTTTGTTCATATTTGTGAGTGTAGAGGAACACAATATAAGATTTGAAGTTTTTATCCTCATAAATCATGTAGAGATGATATTTAAAAAAGTTTATTAATAATCAGCCAAGTGACTTACATTATGGACTGACAATTTGTTTAATTTAGAACCCAAAGAATGCTCCTTGATTATGCCTAATAAAAAAATAATCTATACTCGATTGATTAAAGACCAAATCCAAGAAGAGATAGTGACGAATATATAGCTAGGGTGATATACTGGTCCTGTAAATGACACTCCTAGATGAATTAACGGACTGTTTCATTGATGACGGTATTTTTTTACTTGTACAATAATTGATGATATATATCAAGGAAATTGTTGGTATTAAATAATATATATACACACACACATAATGGATTTGACGACCAAAACATATACAACTAGTATACATCATATATATATATATATGGATAAATAAGATGTTGCCACGAAACTGCATGAGTACATTACGTGCCTCGCTTCTGTTAGACTCATACCGTACGTTGGAATTTTAATAATTAATTAATAGTTTCGTGATCATAAGAGAAGCGGAAAGTTTGCAAGTCTCTGTTTTTATCGTCAACTCCAAATTTATAAGTTCTAAATATACTCTCAGGTAATATTAATAACTGGTGAAATTTAAAATTTTGGCCTCACCATGCTAGCTAAAACTAAGAAATTAACAAGTCATGCATCATATCCAGAATGGAGCCTATGTATAGTTAAATTAAGTCTGAGATTGTTCTTCGCATGAAACTAACATGGATGAGAAGAAAGATGCAAATTTATTTAATGATAAAATACAAATTTTGGATTGAGAGAGTAAATTAAAAAAGTAATTAAAAACAAGGCAAACAAGAGTAGTGCCAACTACATAGCCCTTGTTCACGTTTATTTAAGATACAGTTTTATCAACTAGATATTATACGGAGTACTAAACTACAGGTATGTATGTACATGTATAGATACGTTGAGAAACTCAATAAATTTAAAACATGGAATAGAACAAAAAAAAATAAAAGGAAAACCTTTTAGAAGAGAGCAAGTAGCTTCCGTGAAAGCCAATGACAAAATGTGAGAGCATTCATTGGCGATTAATGCATCAGATCAGAAGATATCAGATCCATATGGCCTATAATAAGATCAGTGAGAAGTAAATTTCTGGGAATTTTCGAGAGCGATCGTCGTTTTCCCTCTCTTAGCTGCGTTCCATACCTAAACTTTTGCTGCTTCTCCAAGCCAAATGATCAAAACGCCGCACGAAATTTCCAACGGCACTGTCGTATTTACCTTCCCACTCAACCTTACTTCATTTTGTACTGGCCCTGCTTTTCCCCCCATTTTGTTTTTGACCCTGCAGCTTCATTCTCACCCCGAAATCTAAGTCCCTGTAAATTAAATGAATATCAATATTCATAACATTAATTAATGTATGTACGAATATAAGATACTGTATAATAATATCTGGACGCCTGAGAAGATTCTGTCTCCAATGTTGCACCGAACAACCGTCTTGATCCTCACTCACCTCTACCCTACATACCAACACAGTCCAAGAATAACCGCACCGATATGATTATTTACATTTTTCTCATTTTAATATTATAATTAACAATATTTCACATGTCACTCAAAAAGAACTTTCAAGTATCTTTTTACTTATTAGAGTTAATCTTTTTTAGAACACTGTCGGGACTCAATGTAGACTAATCAAACCTTAAGTTCTAAGATTGTGCAGAACTAGCACTTTCCACTACATCCAACCCAGTTGTGCATATGGCTTTTTTTTTTTTCTTTTTTCTTTTTAAAGAATAATATGTTTTACATGTTTTGTCGTACACCTTGTTCTGTAATAGGCATCTGGCTCGATTTCGTCCCCGACAACAAGTATCTATTTGGGCCGAATATTGTAGTAGGGATAATTGTTTTGAATAGTCTTGGCCCAGATGCAATTTTAGATTTCAAACGGCATTTCCCATTAGCGAAGATGTTCTGGGCTGATAAGGTTATGGTGAAGGGATTAATTTTGGTGCTTGATTTATCAATGGAGTTGAGTTTAGCCTAGTGGTGGCAACGTAAGAATACCTCAGTAAAGGTTTAATTATTTATTAAGAGAATGGCTTACATTTAATGTTGGATTGTATCTCAAATAAAATTGCCTTCAAATATTACTGTTGGTTTGAATTGGATACAATATAGTATATATAAGAGGATTAACCGCGAAAATTTTGTTTTCCGTTGTATGAGGGATGAACATGTCAGAAGTCTCATGTCAAGAAAAAAAAATGTCTTTTTTTAACCTGATCCAAGTAGTACTGTTTGGAATTAAGGATTTGAAGAGAAAAGTAGCGGATGGAAGATTTTTATGATTTAGATTTAAAGATATTGAAGAATTGGGGTTCTAAGTTTTTAATTATTTTTTCTTATTCTTTTATTTTTCATATTATTATTATTAAAGTTTTATAAACTCATTTCTCCAATTTTTTTAAAATCCAGCTCATAAAAATTATCTCTCCCTTCCCTTCCCCTCAATTTACCTCTTACTAAACAGAACTTAGAGCTCGTTTGGTTAGATTGTATTACATACTTGCGATGTAATCTTTATTGCATTAATGTAAATGATATATTTAATTGGGCTTTTTGATGGTAATATGGATTGCAGTGGTAAAACAAATTACATATTTTTTAGTATCGCATCCAACTAAAAATGTTATATATATATTTTAAAAAGATAACTTCATTAATATAAGTAAAAATACACAAATGGAAGGATTATTTAATTAACAATATAAAAAATGTAAAAAAATAGTAAAGCCCAGGATTAGGATTAGGATTAGATCGGGATCACCAAGGGTAATCCCAGTCCTGGCCTCAGCCAAGATCACAAAGGTTGATTTCGGTCCCATCCCAACCAGGCCAAGAAATTCTTGGGATTAAAATCCTGGGACCGAGTTAGAAGTATTGGGATCAAGATTTCTTGAATGCCCCTAATCAAAAGTAAATTGAAAATGGGCAACTGTAGCTTTTGTGATTTTGGTGATATAATATGTGTGGATTTTACACTTTAAGGGAAAATTAGCCTTTTCTATATATTTATTTATTTTAAAATATTATTATAAAATAATTCATTGCATCCCATTAAAAAGCAAACCAAACGTCACCTATATAATTCTCATTATATTGTATTCATATTGCATTGCATTGTATGTGTCAATGTAATCTAACCAAATGAGCCCTTAGTTTTAAGTGTAAAGAAATTTAATTTTAAAAATTTTAACTCCCGCCGAACTAATATTTTTTAACTCTAACTCATTAAAAATTTACTTGATATTTTTTTGTGCCAAACACCAAAAGATTATTTTTATGGCAGACTCTTTTGTTTTTGTTGCTCTTTTTAATTGTTCTATGTTTTTAGCCGCTTTTAAACGGTTTTTTAACTAAGGTATAAAAGGGTCTGTTTGTTCCCCTTTTCAAAACAGTCCTATTCTCATTTTTATATTTATATTTTTATTCAAAATTTTATGTACCAGGTTTAAATTTAAAAAAATCTTATATTAAGACGATTCAATTATTAAAATTTTAATTTAAGTTTTTGAACTTAATAAATTATATGTGAGATTAAATAAGAAAAATTAAAATAAGAAAAGAGGTAAAAACTGTTTTTATATTTTCAGTTTTTATAAATAATTTATTGAAAGCAGTTTTATTTAAAAAAAATTGTTTTTGAAAAACAAGATCAAGTAAATCACAACTTTTTATCTTCTACCAATGTTCGTTCAGTTTTCTTTCCTTGGACACGTACATTACCAACTAACTCGAATACAAGGTAAAGGAAAAACCGCGCGAGCCAAGCAATTTAGCAGGAAAGGGGAAAGAACAGGGGGAAGCTGAGCACTTCAAACCCTAGAAAATGGCGGAGAAATTGGCCCCTGAAAAGCGTCACAGTTTCGTCCACAACGGTATTCTTCATATTCCAATTTCTCGATTTTTTGTGTGTTTTCCATTATGATCACTGAATGAAGCCGTCTGCGCTTCCATCGGTTTGTTCGATTCAGGTAACAAGGTGTTTGAGTGGGATCAAACCCTGGATGAGGTGAATATTTACATAAACTTGCCTCCTAATGTTAGTAAGAAGCAATTCTATTGCAAAATTCAGTCGAAGCACGTCGAAGTTGGCATCAAAGGCAATCCTCCATATCTCAATGTAAACTAAGATTCCCATTTCATATATCTTTGCGGTTTATAAGTTTTTACTCTGATTATACTTTCGATTTCCTCCTTTTTCACACGGTTCTTTCTCATTGTTTGGAAGGGTTTTTTTTTTTTTTTTAATTTCTCTTTGGTATACTGTCTCAGCACGAGCTCAACTGCCCGGTGAAGACAGATTCTTCTTTCTGGACAATAGGTAAGGGTCTGGAATTTCCCTACTTGCCGTTTGGCACTGTGTTTTGTCCCAAGTATGTTAATATGATTTTTAATTTGTCATCTTTTTCTGTTTTCGGTAACTTGACCTTGGAAATCAATTCAGGGTGCTCGTATCCAAGGTCTCAGATTCGGATGAGACAAAATCTGCATTTGAGATTGATACTCTTAAGCTCCTTGATATTATGTATATGCTGATTTTTGCTCTTGATATTCAGAGGATGACATAATGCATATAACGCTGCAAAAGAGAGATAAAGGTCAGACATGGGCTTCACCAATATTAGGTCAGGGTCAGTTGGATCCTTATTCTTCTGATCTTGAACAAAGGCGCCTCATGCTTCAGAGATTTCAAGAAGAGGTAAGTTTTACTTTCAACATTGTGCTTTTGCCAAAGTATCTTTTTAAACCTAACAAGTAATTGCTATCTAATATGATGCGCATGACACTTGGTGTTAGTGGCAAGCATGTTAGGCCATCTTTATTAGAAGGAAACACTTGAGTTATTTGTGGACATTTAAGACTTTTATATGCTGCAGTGTCACTCCTTTTCATAATCAAAAGTTTATTCAGAAAAGGGTGTCTTCTAACAAGAAGTTTTTGTATTTTTCTTTTGTTGCTGTGGTCGGGTGAACTATATATCAGAGTTACCTTTTTTTGACTCCCTACTTTGATATTCTTTATTTTCACTACTTGTGTCTCTCTCAAGCCAGTTCATCTTTTTTTGTTTTCGTTTTTCGTGTTAAATACCATGCTACTTTTGTTAACTGGTGGCCTTTTAATACGAGTATTAGATAATTTTAACAGGGATGCTTTTGGATGTGGGACACTAAATGTGCTACTTGTTTCTACTTCATATGGATGTGGGTTAATTGCTTGACTATTGGACATGGATGAATTATGATTTTTTGTGAAGTATATAACATACAAATTAGTATATAATGTTGTATCGGTCATGGATCATTGATCTCAGTCAAGCTGTCTCTTCCATCTAATCTTCATGTTGATTGCTTTTGAATTGTATATTTGGATTAAGGTGGAAAATATTCTAACATTCTTAGGGATATGATATTCATCTTAAAACTGTGATGGAATTTGCTTACGTGAAAATTCTTTTGGATTGCTGATTGCTAGAATTTCTTAGCAAAGACATAATTGCTTTTAAGTATTCTAACAAGGAAAGAAAAGAGTTTCGTTCCTAAGTAATCTACTCAGATGAAAAAAACAATGTACTTGTACATAATGTTTCTTGTAAACTGCTAGACATGTTATTGCATTAGCTTTAACTGATCCACTTCTATGGTCTGGGTGCCAGACTGTGCTCCTCTATCACAATAGCGGTTATTTTAATTTGTCTTTGATACTTCAATAAGTGGGATTTTAAGAATTAGGAATGGGAATGGCTACGAATGAAATATTACCTTAAGTCCTTGATATAAGAACTAGTTGACACTGTTTTGGAGTGATTAAATAAGCAAAATAAATTATGTAATCATAGCATATGTTTATGTACCATTAGATTATATCAGTTTATAATTCAAACAAGTTACTTTAGAGAAAAATGATAAATATAAATACTTTAAAAGTAATTTTTGTAACTTCCTTAATCTCTCTAAAAAAAGTGCTTTTATATTAAGAACTGGGGGGGAGTATTAAATTTCTGTCACCTACTTTCGTTGGGGTTTATCTTGAGTTTGTTCGAGCTCTGTATGCTTTTGGTTAGAGAACACTGATAAATGCTGACAAAGGGTATAGTCATAATTCATCACGAGAGGCCATGTGAAGGATGGGAATATTTCTGGGTGATTAAGTTGAGATGGTAATTCTGCTTAATAAGACAAACGATTATGTTTCAGATACCGTAATCCCGCATATACCAAGTACTTTCTCTATTCTTTAATACAAGACATATATATCTAATATAATTAAATTAAGAAAGATAGTTAAGTTAATTAATATGACATATTTTTTAAAATACTTTAGCCATATTCTTTAAGTCTCTCATTTCCCTTCTCTTTTTATTATTATTGAGAGAGCATCAATAAAAGTAAAAAATTGACAAATAAAACTATATCTTATATTTAGGATTAAGATAAACTCCTCAAATATGTCTTATATTAAGGTTTAAAGGAGTAGTAGAAAATATTGTAACTAGAATGAAACGATTTGGTGGGATGTTTTCTGCCCCTCACAAACATGTTTTTCATTCTGCAGAATCCTGGTTTTGACTTCTCACAAGCTCAGTTCAGTGGAAACTGCCCTGATCCGAGGACCTTCATGGGTGGAATACGATCTGGTTGATTGTCTTCGCTGCATTAATTATGGTAATTCCATTTGTCTTTACTTGTTCAGATTCCTACGGGCTCATTGCAAACCTTCTAATGAATGACAGGACGTCAGCGTTAAACTTGGCTGGCCAGTGTGTACCCCCCACTCTAACCATTTGAAGCTTTTAATTTTAACTAAATAGTTTATAAAAGTTAAGTGTAGATAGTCGTGAATGAACTAAAATTATCATCGGATATTTAATTCGTAAGATGGTGTGGGAATCACTGTGCGTGTTCAAATGAAGTTGCTGTTATGTAGGAACCACCAAGTATTTTCGAAAAGGAGGAAAATAATAATAATAATAATAATAAAGAAATCTAAGCCATTAAAGTGGGACTAGAATCAGATTCTTGGCATGTGGCATGCAGACAAACGCGTGGCCACATTTTCTTTGCGTCCAGATATTGGAGAATCACATCCTAAGCGCATTATCGAGCCAGCCATATGTTAGTGGGACCATGCTTTGACGAATCTAAGTGAGCGGTACGCGTGAGCGGTGACCGACCAGATTATTGCAAGCCTTGCAATCTATCGCTTCAGGATTTTTTGAATTATTTTTTTTAGAATAGTTTTTATAATTTATAAAATAAATATATAAGAGGAGTTTTGTCTTAATCTATTAAAAAAGAACTTATAAACTTCTGAAACCACACAGGTGCTAAATAGGAATATGCCCTCCAGCGAAAATAGAACCATTTTTTATTTTGATGGCAAAAAAAAAAAAAACAAGAATAATCTATAATTTTTAAACCAACCTCTATACTTTCAATACTGATAATTATTCTCAAAAGGTTATCTGATATCACACACAAATTAAACAAAAAGGCCAACCACCATATGCGGTTGATGTAGCCTCATCTAAAATTAGTCATTTGAAGTAAAGAGAAAACAAAATCTTTGTATCCGCATAATACTTTAAATATTACTCAAACATAATGTACCATGTAAGTCTATTGTAGAAAAGGATAGAGAGAACAAATATTTAAAAAAAATCAAACTTGCATAGTAGGAGTATTTGCATTTCATATCATCATTAACTCAAATGATTGGTAGTAACTTTTACTTTTTATTGACTTCCGTTCAATCTTTAGGAATATGTTCGTAGTATTTTCATGAATTTAAAACTATAATATAACAGTTAATAATAAAATAATGATGAAAATTTTAGTTTTTTATTAATTTTTTTTTACAACTATCTTCTAATATGGTCTTTTGTTTGTAAGGTTCAAATTTTTCACCTTCCGCGAGCAAATCTTCTTTACCTTATTTCACACCCTTATGTATCATTGATCGTTTTGGACGTCATTTTGTTTGAAACTTGAAAGTGCATTTCCCTATATTTGAGGATGAAAAGATGATAATGGTAAAAGAGTAAAATAAAATTTAAAAAAAATCGAAAGAGCCTGGCGGGCGGATCATAATTTATTTAATTATATTTTAAAAAGAGTTGTTTTTTTTAGATACACTTCAGGTTCTAATATAAGAGATATTTGAAATTGATGTAAATTATATAATATCTCAAATCACATTATTAGTATAGTGAGTAAAAATATTCTTTTGAAATATATTTTTAATCATGTGTTGTAGAGAAAAACAGAAAGAAAGAAATATGTTTTTGTCATCTAAAAAATATTAAATAAATAAGTTTCAATAAATATTAAAAATATATAAAAATTCAAAATTTAATAATACAATAAATATTAATAAATTTTATAATTTATTAACAAATTTGAATATATAAATATATTAGAAATATTTTTTGTTTCTATAAAAATTATTTTTAGGTAAATATAAATGTATATTCAATTGTTGAAGGAGAAATATTTTGGTCAAAATAAATATTTAATAAACAAATGTAATAATCAAATAACGATTGAATCAGTGAAAATAGAATTTCAAACATGTAAAGAAAATTTCTGTCACGTACGTTTTAATTTTAAGGAAGTTGTTTATCTATTTTCAAAATAGAATATATATATACATACATACATACATATATCTATCTGCGCGCGCGCGCAAGTGAGGTAAAAGTGTAAAACACATGCATCAATGCCTTTTACTCTAAAATTTTGAAAAGAGTTGCTCGCGCCGCTGCATATAATAATGCTTTGCCGCCCCAGACCAATTCTGGCGCTCGTCGTCTTCGTGACCGTGTACGCTCACATTGACGTGGTTCCATCTTTTTTTCTGAATCTGAGATTCTTTCTTTCCTTATATTCATAAATATCTCATCTCATTTTCCATTTTTTTCCTTTCTTTCATGCATTCTCATATATCTGAGCTTCCATTTCGGTCTCGTCCATGACCTGCAAACTCTATCATTTTATCCGCTGAATCACCTTGTCTTCTTCACCTAGTCTCTCATGGTGAGAGATACCAAAGCGCCGCCGCAAAACTCCAATCTCCGGGGCCTTATTGTGGGCAATTACTGCCATGACATTCTCATGCGTGATGGCCTCGTCGTCGGCGAGACTCTTGGTGGCGCCGCCTATTTCATCTCTGCGGTACTCGATATTCTCTCCATCTCCTTCCGATTAGTCTCGAAGGTCGGGTCGGACTTTTCTTACTCGACGAGACATCGCCCGATTTCGGTTCCCAATTTGAAAACTACTCTCTTCCACGCGTATTTCGACTCCGACGTCGACTCAACCGAACACCAAGATCGGGTCCTGAGACGGGTATGTGCTTGCGACCCGATTCGTCCATCGGACCTTCCTGCAGCGGCGGGGTTCCAATTTGGAATGGCCGTCGGGGTGGGTGGGGAGATATTGCCGGAGACTCTGGAAAGACTTCTTGACATCTGTAATATAGTGTTTGTTGATGTTCAGGCGCTGATTCGAACATTTGATGTTGATGATGGAACCGTGAAGCTTGTTGGATTGAAGGATAGTGGATTCTTCCACCTCCTGCCACGGATTGGGTTTCTAAAAGCATCATCTGATGAGGCCTTTTTCTTTGATTTGGATGAGGTAAGGCAATGGTGTTGTGTTGTAATTACGCACGGGAAGGATGGGTGTAAGGTGTACTGGAAGGATGGGGAAATAGAAATTGCTCCATTTACAGTGAATCAGGTTGATCCAACAGGTGCAGGGGACAGTTTCTTGGGTGGCTTTGCTTCTGGGCTAGTTCAAGGTTTATCTGTGCCTGATGCTGCATTACTAGGCAACTTCTTCGGTTCATTGACTGTGGCCCAAGTGGGCCTACCGAAGCTTGACATGAGGTTATTTCAGGTTAATTTCTCATGGTCCTGTTCTTCCAATATTATTTTGACTTCTGCTGTTACTGTGCGAAAGGAACTCAGATAGATTGACTTATTATGCAATTGAATTTAATATTAGGAAAATTCAATTGTAATGAATGATTTTAAACTATGGACCGCTTAAAAGCAGGATGACACAGTTAGACTAGGGGTGAATTAACGCTGTGATGTTAAAGCCTTTTTACTTTTGACTCTATTGGAGCTGGTTCTGTCAGTTGTCCAATATATTGGGTCATTGAAGTTCTTAGGGTTTCACATTATGGAAATCTTTAATGTTGTATTGTATGGCTTGCGATTCTTTGTCCCAGACTCATTGACAATTGTATGCAGATTGTTTATGATGGATGCTTAGGGTCTGTTATGGGAATCCTTAATAGTTATTGCAGAGTGATTTTGTTAATCTAGAATCATAGACTCATTGTTTCTGTTGCTTTTGTGTTTTTGATATGATTTTTGCCTTTCTTTTCCTTGTTACCATTGTGGTTTATTAGAAATGAAATGCTTCTTCACGAGATCATGGAGAGCAATTTGTGATTAGATAAAGGACAAAATATTGTTCGTTGAACTAAAAACGTTGCAATAGCTTTGTCAAGCTCAATATCTTGTTTCTTTCCAAGTTCAATTCATGCTAGATATCTGATGTTCCTCTCGACTTTTGTTGTTTAAACAAACCTCTAACCCCTGAAATTATGGACGAAGATAAAGAGAGAAATAATATGTGCCCTTTGAACTATTTACACAACTTTTTTCTTTTGCTAAGGTAAGACAATTGTACTCCATCCTAAATTATATCATCTTGTGCTTTAAACTTTCGATGCTGTAATATCACTTTCAATTGTTTCTCATACCCACTTGATAATTATTTCATTCGTAACTACTAACTAATACTAGTAGCTTGATATGTTACTCATTGACAAACTACTTGAGGATTATATCTAATTATTTTGCATGTAAATTGAGTCTAAGAGATCATCTTAATCTTAGAAGGCCGCCAATTTGACTTTCCATTTGATTTCAAAAACTTGATTTATCTACCTGACATGCTCGTCTATTTCAAGTCATATTAGCTATATTATCTAGACTTGGTCAAAGCACATCTGATAATTCTCTTGTTTTGAAAATTACACTTGACCCTCTGATCATATGCTTGTGTTTTGCTGGATGCTGAATGCCTTTTTAATTTGTGTTTTAATTTGTTGTTTCACCATTGGCATCTTGTCTCTTGGCCAAAGATATTACAAATGTAAGGATCTCATCCTCATTGTGTTGCTGTAATTTTTTGGATCTCAGGTGGTTAAGGATGAGGTGCATAGAAGGATGCAGGACTTTCCATATCCAGAAAAAAATGATGGGTTTAGCTTGCGAAAACCATGTGATCATCAACAGTTCTATGCAACTCTTGATGCTGCCAGATCATTAGTCTCGTGTTAGATTCAGGAATCTGCGCTGAATCCGTTCAGCTTCCCTAAAGTATTGGAACACAATTATATAGCATCACAGGCAGTTTTTGCTGTATCCTGTCCCATGAGGAACCCTGTATGCTAGGGACTTGCTTTATATAAAACAAATAAATAACTCAAGCTTGTATAAAATAAACATGTTAACATGTTCCTCTTACTAATTTATTTTTATACATCCTAAATATAAGAAATAATTGGTATTTTTAGAGAATTCTAAGAACACCGATTATATTATTTTAAAATATTTAAATTTGCTGTTTTTCTTTAAACTATTTTATCTAGCTTATAAATTTATACAATATAATGATATACTACATATGATATGGGCCCTCAAAATAGTTCTATTGGCCCAATAGTCAGAGCAAGCCCAATAGACCTTAGCAAGTCAAAGAGTCTAAAACGAGCTATAACCAACAATGTGTCTCGGTAAGATAAACTACCTCAAAAAATAGACTTTTTCAAAAATATTAGGACATGTGTAGCCCAAAACGAAAAAGAAGTCATGGCAAGATAATGGTCCGCTCCAACCTAATCAAAATAATAGATTAGAATGCCATAAAGATAACAACAACCCTCCATAGAAGTAGGAAACCACATTCCCCATGATTTGAGGAATGACAGGGAAGACCACGTCCATAAAAAAGAGGAGAAGCTTGACGAGGACACACCAAAACATTCGGCTTTTACTTGTATTGAAAGAGCCTCCTAAACTCTTTGAATACTAATCTCAGACGCATCGACCTAACTCATTGAGACCTTGAGTCTTCAGTCTAGTCGCCCTCTGTGTTTACGGATTCAAGCATCAATAAAATCATCTTTTTATGCAATATATTTATAATTTTTGCGTATTAACCCAGTTGTTGGTGTCCCTATTTTTTATTTTTCTAAACCTCAATTTTGCACAAACAATGATTAACTAACTTATTTTCCTTTTTTAACTTCTCTAAAAGAGTCAATTGGACCTTATGTTTAGGACTAAAGGGAGTATATACATATTATTGATAAATATTTCACCTGAATAGTGTTTTGATTGAATTTATATTCTACAAGGGCACAAAATGAAGAATATCTAAAATTGAAAGATTTAGTGCATGTTTGGGAAACCCTAGACCACGGTTTAGAAGTTCTTTTTCACAAGTCAAGATAAAACTCTTATCACATATTATTTGAGCAGATTTTGGTAAAGCAATAATTGAAAAAAAATTTTGGGTCACCAACAACAAAAAAATTTAAATGAAGAGAAGAAATAGATCGAGCGCAATAGATCGAAGCAATTTATTGAAGTATGAGTGTAAGTACAATGAATTCTAGAAATTCAAAGTAGAATAGTGTTCGTAAGTGATTTAGTGTGTGTTTGACTTGTAAGTCTACTAGTATATATAACTGGTCTTTTCCTAAGACATGTTTACCCCATCCCTAGAATATAGGTGTTAATTGCAACGTCCATGGATTTGACCAGTCTATCCCGAGATTCCAAGCTTGTGGGGATAAACAGCTTATGAGGGCTTTATGTGTCCTTCTAGCGGTTATGGCCGAGTCTCAGGAGCTAGAACCTATTTGGGCCTTGGATATGACTGCTGCATTCTAGGCTTTCTTCTTGGCTCTATCATTGTCTGGCCCAATTCTAAGTTTGTGTGTACACATATTTATCTAATAAATAATAAATTTTTTTTAAAAGATAATCCAAATGGCCCATTAATTTGTTACTGCTTTATTTTCTCTCTGTTGCTCGTTAGTTGCTTTCTCTCTATTTTTAAAAAGAAAAAATTCCAACGATCGAGGAGTGCCTTGGGAATAAGCATTGCCCCTCCCCTCTTGTGCACAAACACAACTTTGTTTCCATTATTATGAAATAACAAGCGGGACCCCTTGTGCATTGCACGGACAGAAATGACTCATGTGCGACGTTGGAGTGGGAAGGAATAAAACGAAAAGCTGAATTGTTATCGCCTTTCATCTCTCATCTGCATATTGGCACTGCTGTTAGATTAGTCGCATGTGGGTCCATCTGTAGCAACAATGTGCTTCTTTGTGTTGACATGTCATGGTTAACACTTATAATGTCGTGAAAATAATTGAACATTGAATGGTTAATGACTGCTTCACTTCATTATGCATTTGTCTAAGTAAGAACATGATACCTCCAGCTTTTGAAAAACATTATACATGGATGATTAGTAGCTCAACCTAATGTTTTCTGGAAAACCTCCTTATAGACAAAATTACTTGTCTTATCATCGAGCTTCCCTTCCCCACCCTGATTCTGGACAACAATCTTAAGCCCACCAATGCTCCTAACCTGTGAAATTGCAACATACAATTGACTGTGTGTGAAAACAAGTTTGGAGAGAAACAAACCAATGCTCCTGAGTGATTGGCCTTGACTCTTATTGATTTTCATTACGAAAGATAACGATAATGGGAACTGCCTATGTTGCATCTTAAATGGCCAGCTAGATTCAGAAGGATTCATGTCCATTCTGTGGATGAGAACCTTTTCATTTGATTTTGATCCATTCAAAGTTATGGCCTCAATTACCACGTTCCCCAGCCGAACAACTCTAAGTCTTGTTCTGTTGCATAGGCCTTATGCTTGATCTATGTTACACATCAGCATCACAAGTGCCCCAATCTTTAGTGTCAACTTGTGTGGTGGCATGCCTGAGCATTCCACTGTGTTTAAGAATTTTGTTGTGTACAAGTCTTCAAAACAGTCATTGTCTTGGCTTGACTTGCAAACAGTGTTGTAGCTAAGATATTTATGTGTATCTCCTGGCAGAATCTTGCAAATGTATTCATTTATTTTATTAATCATCTCTATCGTAGGGGCTAGCACTGCCCTGTCGTTGAAGTATTGATTGTTGTCAAGGTTGTCCAATAGCCCATTATATGTTGCTTCAACTATTGCACCAATTGGATCCGGCCCACTGTTTATCAACAACTCTGGGTGGATTTCAATCTCATAAGAACCGTCCTTTTCTACCCCAAGATGTCCTTCACCAACTATTAACATCCAATTCGCAAACATCTCCGTCTTAGCTTTGTCTTGGTCCGTATGACAGGCATCTAACCTCATGTTCCTTGTAAGATGGAAAACTCTACGCTTGTTCCACAAGTGTGACGCGCTTATGTAGGCATTAACAGTTGCAGCTCGATTACCCTTCGGAATTACAAGTAGTATTTTCCTGAAATCACCTCCCATCAACATGCATTTACCACCGAATGGACGATTGCAATGTATTATATCTTTGAAGCTCCTGTCTACTGCTTCCATACATAAACGTTGAACCATAGGTGCCTCATCCCATATGGTAAGTGTCATTCATCTTATCAAATCTACAAGCATCGAATTTTGATTTATGGCACACACAGAAGCCTCTATAACTTGCAAGGGGATTGCAAATTGTGAATAAGCTGTTCGTGCTAACGACAACAAGGTTGCAACAATTCCATTAGATGCAACTGTTAGTACAATGTGACCTTGCGACCATAGCTCAGATGTTAGTGCATTCCAAAGGAATGTTTTCCCAATGCTGCTGTACTCGTGAACGAAAAAAAAAACCACAATTATTTTTAGCAATGGCTGACATAACTTCCTTGTGTACTGCCAATTGATCAGAATTTAATGATTGTAATAGAGCATAGGCTTGAGTCTTCAAGACATCTTTGTCATAACTCAGTTCTTGCCTAATAAGGTGGTTTGTCTAGTCCATAGGTGTGGAGGCTGGTGAGAAGGCTATTCCTGGGAAGTTGGTTAGGCTCTTCCTATTTTGCCAGAGCATGTTGTCAATCTCACATAAGGAAGAATGTTCTCTTTTGCCATCGGCAATCTGTATTTCTGATCCAAGCAATTATGTACAAAGAGCGTTAGTGTTAGATAGTGTGTGCTACAATTAGTAGCTGATAAATGGCTAGAGTGTGTAACAATTGTGCAACATACCATCAAAAGTTGGGTACCTCTAGGTATATACAGAAGATCTTCTGAGAGCAATGCTCTTGTCTTATCCCACACAAACTCTGGCCGACTTAGTGAAGTTGACAGCAACATTGTGACAAATAACCTCTGCAAGGAATAACCAAACACCCAGGAAGAAGCTTCTATTAGTGCCCCAATGTACTCATTATCGTCATCCAACAATCCTATGGCAAAGTAAGCGTCCCTAAAGGTACCATGCACAATGATGTCAACTGTTTTTATGCCATCAAATAAAATGGGCCCCTTACTTAGGTGAGTAATATCCTGAGCTAATGAAATTTATCAGATGAAGGAGAGACATGACTTATCCTACCAACAACAAAACCTTTCTTCCTTCTCTTCACCTGCGTTGGTCTTTCTCAAACACATAATGCTTGGGGAATTTTGCATAGGTTAGGGTCGCTACAAATGTATCATCTTTGTTCATCAACATCCATGATAAGAATTGCGACTCACAAACCCTTGGGTTGTCAAGAAAATTAAAAACATCAACAATGCTAGGATAAACGATGTATTGTTGATTTGGCAGGTGGAAGCTTAGCCTTTCAACTAAGGGCTTTCTATGATGAATATCAAATCTGAAGGTACCCCAAGCAACCTCGCAAGATGAGACATACCTACAATTATAGTACACTGCAGTATCTCATCAATAACTCTGTCCCTATTGCAATAGTCTCTCCTCTCAAACAACCTGAACACCACTCAATTATTCCCTTTACTAATGTACTTGAAGAGATACTTGATGGTTGTTGAGTGGTTGGATTTCTCTATATTTATGCGAGCCTCAAACATCTGCAAGAGCTTCGGATTGTATGGGACAACATAATGATTATCCAAATGCACTCCCTTAAAGTCCACATATCGGCCATCATCCCTACGCCTATATGTTGGATACCCATTATCATCAACAATTGTCCTATCATTGAATTTTTTTGGGAAATATTTTGTGCATTTCTTTTCCTTCATACAACGAGCGTTTGGCTTCAAACTTCCGCATCGACCATGTATCATGAATTTTTTACCAACTTGTGCAGCCTTGGTTGTTTTCCATTGTTAGGTATTTTAGCACAAATTGCCTCATTAATAGCATCTGGGTCTTTGATCTTGTCCTTCTGGTCAAGGAATATGAGAATGTGGGCATGAGGGAGGACCCTTTTTTGGAATTCTATGGTGTACATATCTATTGACAGATAAAGAGTGTTTGTTAGCACATGGGCTGTAAAATATGGTATGTATGTGGTGAAAAGACTTGACATATTGATAAATTACTCCAAACGTACCTGCACCATAGTGCCAAAAAGTTTTTGTTCTTTGACCGTCCTCATCAATTCTTTGAGTTTTATTTGAAACATTTAAATCCCACTTGTTACAATATCTAGTAACTATAATCCATGATGGGTTGCGTGTGAATGTGATGAACAGGTCAGGGTACCCGATAGCTCTGCATATAGCCATGGCATCTTGGTAGGCTTTGATCATGTAACGTGTTGATCTTGTGAATGAAGCAGGCAGAACAATTCTCCTTCTTGTTGCTAATGCATTCCTCTCGCCACTTATAATGACATCAGATAATCCTTGGTACAAATCCACCCTTTGATCTTTCTGGTGAGTCTGTATCCACAGCAACCTCTATGATTCAAGCATTGTGTATCCGTCTACAATAAATTGTTGTAACAACCTCGAAGCTTGGTGAATGATAGACACCTCATTCTCCCTCACCATCAATATGTAGCTAAAAAACTCATGCACACTAACTCTCTTCTTTGTTTTTGTTATTGCAAGGGTTTCCTCCTTGTGCTTCATATCATCCCTATAACCATCATCACCATACGGGAATAACAACGGGTATTGGAGTGGAAGGTACGAAGGGTAAAGCTCATTTATGCGTTAAGGCGTGCCGCATAACTTCTCAGTAATTATATCCCTGACATTGAAAGTGTAGTCTATATCACCCATGATTAATGCAGCAACCTCAGATGCAGATGGTAGATTATACGTCCTCCTATCATGGCTACATGCACTTGATAGGCACATCTTAATAGTTATATGGCATGGGATCAATAACATTGATGCTGCTAGACGGTATTGATTTACGAAAGGATTAACCTCATCAAGCAACTGCTTCAACTTGACGATAATAGATGGATCTATAGTGTGATCATTTAGATGCTTGCTGCATGAGACATTGCAGGTAGGTTTAGTAGATATGTTAAGTACCGAATTCTTACATAAGCATCAACAAATGGCATTAATGTAGAGATTTGTCTTGCTAACCTGACAGCTGATATTCTGTTTGTAACTTCATTTTCTTGATCACAAATGTAGAGCTGTGAATACACTGGTTGTCCACCTTCTAGGGGCAACAAACTTCCAATGCTATGATAATTCATCCCCGTTAAAGTGAATGAGTATGAACCACTGCCTATGTTTGTTGCATCATCTAGTTTCCCACCCATCGATGTAAAAGAGAACATTATTGTATAATGTTCTAAAAGAAATTCTTCAAATCAGCTGTGCTTTTTTCACTAAACAAACTGTGAAGAAGTGGTGGAGGGTTTGAGACAAGTGGCAGCACAGCTTTACCCCTTAGGCAACAAATTGTAAATATGTCAATGTCTTTGTTCTTTCTATCTTTCTCAACCCTTTCGCTAAAACAAAAATTTGCACCATAAAATTCGCAAGTATGGATATCATCACCCTCATCTACATGCAAGTACAATAGCACTTATTATTGACATTTAACACATTATACATGGACGTCAGCGTAATGTACACATTTCTATAGCACATTCATTAGAAAAGCATAAAAATACTGATGTGTTCAAATGATTTGGACTGTGCCCATTGTTCAAATTTGTTCACCTTTGTCACTTCATCGGTCACTATTGGAAGGTCTTCATCTAGAATGTAATGCATATTTGTCACAGACACAATCATCAATTTATACAATGGTCTTAGCTTTCTATTAACCAAATGGGTGGATAAGACAAATAGATGTGTTAATAAGAACAACCTTTTTGAAGAGCTTCGACATCCTCTATCAATGATGTTCCAACGCAATCAGTATCGTTGTAATCGAAGAGTATACTCTTGTATGAATTAAATTGCGGGGGTACTGTATGATAGAAAATGAATAACAGATTGGTGATGTGACTTTTTTCGGTATGCAATTATAATACAGTCAATTACTACAGTTTGGTAAAACATGAGGACACTTTCATATTAAAGTGAAAACTGAACCAAGTTAAACAAACCACCCAGAACATAAAGAGGCAAAATAAGGTAATTAAACTTTCATGCTTTCGATACTCAACCTATACTGGGAATATTATTGGTTATTGATGTTTGCATATCATTTGCTAAGGTAGCACTTGTTTGCATTTCGCTTAGTGGAGTGATCGACAAATCTGCATTGTCCAGACATTACCATTAGAATAAACTTTCTAGCCGTAGGCTATGAATGAAAGATTTATCTTCAAAAACATAGATTACTAACCACTTGGGCGTTTTTTGTGTCTCTCTCATATGAAACTCGTACCCTCATGAGGGTAATTTTGCAGGCTGGACCATCTTGCACTGTTTATCCTAACAAGTTGAAGGATGACGTCATTTATGCCTCTCGTACACAACTTTCCTACAAAATGTATATGTAGGTCAAGCAAGAAACAGTTATGGCACATGTTGTTTACTTGTTCACCGAAAAAGTCATTATATGTGTATTTGTTCATGTATGAAATATATGACTTCTCAAGCGAGAGTCAAGGTTTGTAGCTATGTTGGATATATCTTTCAATGCTACCCTCCTTTGCGAGAACAGTAGGAAGGCTGTGTACATGGATCATTGGTCATACCATCTACCTTATTAGATGTTTTACCCTCGCTGATATCATTGATAGATGTGACAATATTTGTGAATGCTACAGTTGGTTGAGGTGATGTATCTACAATTTGTTAAGACAAATAAGTCATACATGAACCACAGAGATAGAAAGCAGGATGATGAATATATAAATGCATTGTTCAAATAATATATCCGGGAAATGAAACCTGCTTCACTATTTTTTGGTCCAGCCTTACATTTCGAACCCATGTCAGACTCATGCAATGTTTGAGTGTCATATGAGAACTTTACAAGTCTACCATACCTTCAAGAGAGTGTCAACCTAATATAGTGGACTGAGACGGACACGGTGCTGCAAGAACCAGAAATATCACTAGGTATTGGTTAATGCACTATGCATCTATGCCAACCAAATGCTTT
>JBAGKO010000011.1:12511430-12522519 GCA_037177275.1 Acacia concinna | reverse complement strand
CTCAAAGAATGCAAATCTCCTGCCTTATTTTACCCCACGTAATTTATTTTGTAGACTTAATGTCCTTGCTATTAGCCAATAGAGAAATTATTGTGTGAACTTAGTTGACCACATTATTGTGATCTGATTAATTTAAAATACAACAACTCAACTGATGATTTGGCATCTCTTATATATTAGCTAGCATATTAATAAAATTAAAATATTTAACAAGATTCACCTCTTCATTATTTGTGACATCTTAATTAATGGCATTATTTATTTTAAGAAACATAAAAATATGAAAATCACTAGCATCCAACTAAGATTAATATTCGGTAACTTATTGTATTTTAATTAGTTAGACCATAAATGACCTGTCGAAGCATGTTCATATAAGAATTTCTCTTAGCCAACATCCTATTAATGCTATTTTGTTGACTTCATAATCATTTTGTAACCTTGTTGACTTCCTATGATGATATTTCTAACATTATTAACTTCTTAAAGTTATACTGATTGTAGTAAATATATATAATATTTTTAAATTTAATTATTACATCACCGGCTCAACTGAATGGTCCAACTGTTTTAACCGGTCCAATCATAATTTATTGAACTTTCCAACTCAATATCTAGTTCAAAATTTAAAACATTGGTTTGAACTTGCTTAAATATCTCTCAATGTGCGGTCAGAGCAATAATGTATTGTTGATTGCTATTTTATGTATACGTCCTCTTCGAAGACATGGTGTCCCTTTCTATATAGAAATCACCCATTCTTCTACCTCAAATATCAGGGCCAAGCCTTGAACTTTCAATGCCGTTTTTTTGTCAATAAATATTCCCTTTTGTCTTAATTATAAATTTTTTTTAGATAATTCTGTAAAAATATTAAAAAATACTAATTACATTACTTAATCACATCATATATCATTTTTATTATATTATATATTAGTTTATAAGTCAAACAATATAATTTAAAAAAAATAGTAATTTTTAATATCTTAAAATAATATAATTAACATTATTAAGATTTTCTCAAAATTCTCTAAAAGCCCTTTATAACTAGAATTGGAGGGAGTAAAATAATATTCCCCTAAAATTTTGTTAAATGGGTTTGATGTCTTCAAGGCGAGGAATTAATTACTCATAGAAGTCAAAAATAATATATTTCACTCTATCAGCTCTATATAGACCACCAATATAATGCATAAGTGTGATGTATATGTATCATAAGTATAAGATTTAATTTTTTTTTAGAATAATAAAATTTTTAGTTAAATTACTTTAAAGTATTTAAATATATATATTTTTTCTTTAAATTATTTGGTCTAATTTATAAACTAATATACTAACCCAGTTTCTAAATACAAAAACCCAATTGATTTTTTTTAATGCTCCTAAAAAAGTTAATTATATTACTTCTTAGTATTTAAATTTATTATTTTCCTTCAAACTATTTTGTTTAATTTATAAACCGGTATATAATATAATGATGCACTGCATATAATATGATTAAGTAACTTATTTACATTATTTAATCTTTAAGAAAAATCAATTAGATATTATATTTAAGATTGAAAGGAGGGTAGTATAATGAAACACAAATATAATATAATTAAATAATTTAATTACTTTCTTTAATCTAAAAAAAACAGAAGTAAAATGGAGATCTTGAGGGAGTATACTGTACACATATATAGCACACCAAGTTGCGGAATTAGGTAAAAAGATGGGTTGTGACATTGGAAGGCAAGAGGACATGACCTCGTGATGGCTTGTTAGTGTGAAGGAGACGAAAGAAGATGAGATATTGACCCCTTCTGATCTGATCTGCTTCATTAAACATTTGAAGGCAATGCATGTGAGTTGAGTTGTGGCTCTCAATCCAATTCCTAGTTCCTACCCAATCGTGCTATGTCTTCTTCTTCGGACTTCCATCTCCATTTTATGTCATGTCATCATGATTTAGTTTTACGCTTTGACTACATCTTTTTATTGTTATTACCAACAACTATAATACACCCACCATATGCATGTCTTGTCTTGTAAGGATTTGAGGTAATTTATACTCTCTCCACTTCTAATTATAAGGGTCGTTTGATTTTTTTAAATTTTTTTAAGAAAACTAATTATTACATTATATATTATTTCATAAGTCAAACATATAATTTGAAGCAAAATGACATGTTTTAATGTCTTAAAGTAATGTAATTAACTTTTTTAAGATTTTTTTAGAATTCTTTAAAAAAGTCTACTATCTTATAAATAGAAACAGAGGTAGTATATCGAATAACATCTTAACATTCTTTTAAAACTCTAATGGATAATAGAGACCCTTTTACGGTGGTTTCAAAATCATCATGGAATACTATTTACCCTCTCAATATCTTGCCTCCTTCCTCTTGATATATTTTAAAACATGATGAGTAATTGATACTCTTTGCAAAGTTTTAGGGCTGTTTGATAACTTGTTTTGAAAATAGTTTTAAAAAAAAACAGAAAATTTGTTTAGAAAATTGTTTTTATCAAATTTAATTTAAAAAATAAGAAAATAAAAAGTTCTTTAAAAAAAACTAAAAAACAAAAACAGGTTTAAGTTTTTTTTTAATTTTTTATTTATTGAGAATATTATTTACTCACTGTCGACACTACGTTACCAATAATAATTACTTCCAAGTTATCACTAACAGCCCACCGTCACATTAATTCAATTTTTTTTCTTAAAATAGCCATCAAAATATTTTTTTTAAAAAAAATTATTTCTAAAAACTATTTAAAAAAATAGAAAATAGAATAAAACGACCATTAATATCTTCCTTCTTTAGGATTTGAATACCTTCGACGCTAAGTATTAATACCTCCCTTATGTCACGTGTTCTAAAACTTTTAAAGCCGTGAGTAAAAGAGGTTTTTTAGTGGGTATGAATTCCTCCCATATTTTATGCTTTTACATTATAAAGTTTTTAAAGCATACCTCCTCTGAATCTGATTGGTAACGGAGACTTTGAATATTTACCTCTTCTCAAAATGATGATAAGTGATAGAGAAGGTTTAAACAAAAATATATTTATCCATAATCTATCGTTTCCAATAACGATTTATTGATTTTGGTAAATATCTGTTACAGTTATTAATGAATATTCTCCTTTTACGTAATAAAAAGGTTGTGAATATTAAAAAAACTCATATATGCCTAATGGCGTTTTATTTAACTAACTTTACAGTTAAAATTATAACACGTGATATGAAAAAGTCAATTACCTAGATACTTGTTAAAAAGATAAATTAAAATTAGACAAGTCCAGTTCAATAAAAATCATTTGGACTCAATAAAATATAAATCAATTAGATATTCGTATGTAGTAAGCATTTTAAGTTGAGAGTCAAGAGAGGCCAGCGCGAGGATTCCCGATGATGAAGAAAGAGAAACTTGCTCTACGTCGTAACCAGCGATCACATAGAATCTGCCACTCTACGATCCCAAGTTTTTGGCTTCTTTGAGGGAAGTAAGAAGGCAAGCGCTTAATTGAAGCGATTGAACTGATTCTGCAGAGTAGTCGGTTGAAGATAGAGGAAGGTATTGAAAGTTCGGCCTCCGAGCTTTGGAGCCGTTATTTTAATTTGATAGAAAGGATGCGTTTGGGGGATCGCCAAGTTTCACGATATGGGAAGAGATAGGCATGGTGGAGCTGTCAAGAAATAATTATGGTATCCCCAAACGCGTGCTTAATGAACATCCATTATTAAGGGAGAATCTCCAAAAATGTCTTACACCTAATTTGTGTGAGAATGAAATCTCTCTCAGATTTCAACAAAGAATCCTCCATCTCCTCCACTTCCCCATCCCTGGAAAAATTCCTCTATATAAATTTTAGAACCCTAGATTTTCTAAGATTTTATCACGTATTTGGAACCTAAATTCTTCTGAATCCTATCAGGTTTTGTTCTTGTGTGATTTTGGCGCTGATCTCCATGAAGAACACGAGAAGGAAGAAGAAGCGATCACCGGCTTCCAAGTCTACCTGCAAAGGCCTCGTGGGGAACAAAGATGGTGAGACAGTAGGAGGTGGGAGGATTGAAGCAGAAGATGGGCAAAAACGTGAGGTGCTGGAGGGGTTGGTTGATGCATTGTCCGTATCTTCTCCTGACGAATCTGCTTTGGCATGTAAAGATGCCAAGGAAGATCTCGACAAATCCGATCAAATTCCGATAGGAGGCTTTGTGGACAATTTTAAGGATTCTTCCACTTGTTCTAGCTTTAGTGGGTTTTCTGGTTCGGACTTTGCATCGACTTCGGGGTCGTCTGAAGGGTTTATGGAGTCAAATTATGTGGATATGAACTGTTCCAATGGATTCCGAAGGGGTAAGCAGAAGAAGGTATCTGCAGCTATGGGTACTGTTTCCACAGTTTTGGGCAAGGAGTATATGAGACGGAACTCGAGTAGGCCCAATGGATATCATAATGATGAAGTCATTGGAATGGCAGAGAAGGAGCAATTTCTGTGTTCGATGCTGGGAAATGAATGTGACATCAGTATGGCTGTTGTTAGAGATGTTCTATGTGAGTTATCAGCTCTTTCTTCACGGGTTTATTTTCTTATTTATCGCACGACTTGAGGTTCCCCCCCTTCTTTTTTGCAGGTCAATGTGGATATAATGTCGATAAGGTATACTGGCGTAGTTGAAGTTGTTACTTCACTTTCATCCTTACAATTTGGTGGTCTCAAAATTTTTGTGACACGCACTTCAGTTTTTATCATTAAAAAGCTAGGTGCAGTTATCTGTTGCTCTGTGGATATCTGGCTATCAAGAAAAAGGGGCTGTATTTACTGGAATTCTGTATCTTGTAGTTTATGATTTATTTGTTATTTAGTTTTACTGATTATGTTAGATATATATTATGCCTTTGCTACTCTTTTCCTTTTTTTTTTTTTTTGGTGCGGCAGAATCATTATGGATTTTAACATTTGTTCTTATATACGTGGGTTATTCAACTATTCTTCTTTAGTTTCGCGCTCTTTAGGTTATATCTTTTATGTTTATCGATGGCAGTGGACTATTGTAGTGGAAACTTGTTTTGCAACTTCACTGTTTGAATTCTTCGCTAGTTAATTGTATTGTGATAATATGAAGATTGAATGATGACTTTTCAGGCCCTGGACTTGTTGCTTGAGATGTCTGCTCCTTCCCATCAACAATCTGAGAATGATAGACATCCTAATGGCGCAGCTGATAATGTCAATGACATGCGGTTTCCTGCTTACCATGACAATGTAAATTATTAAACATCAATCTTTCTTGTAATATTGTTTATTTGTGTTTTGCTGCTCTCTTGATGAAACACATTTTATTTTTGCTTGTGTATGCACACATTCATGCTGAAAAAATGTTGTACTTCATGGCTTGCAAAAATCATGAGTTTCTTAAATACTATGGCAGTTGATGCCTTGGCAATTGGTATGCCATATCATGGTATTTAAGTTACCATAGGATTTGAAATACTAGTGTACCAAACAACTCTAGGAATGTTCCATATGGCAGAAATAGTTCATATCACTCATCAATTCACTTGTTATAATGTTGCAACTTACGAAGATGTTCCATGCTTTACATAGTATTCATTGACATCGGTGACATATTACTTATCACAGCTGATATACAGTAGATCAGAGTGCACATCCTTTTCATCGGAAGGTGAATTTGCTGACAATTTTTGGTCTCTGGGATCTTTTCGCAGGTATTTTTCTCTTCTGCCTATTCATTGTTTTAAGTTTCACCATACACTGTAATAGACATGATGTCATGGTATTTATTTGACTTTTTTTGTCTCTAGAAAACTTGAATTAATGACATTTGTGAGTGCATGTGTTATTGATTTTGTTATATGTAATAAATATCTGTGTTATTGTAAATGTCATTTTCTTGCTTCTGTAGTTCTACCATCAATATCCTAATATCTTAATAATTGCTAGTGGATTCTCTTGCTTCTGTAGTTCTACCAACATGCAATTGAATCTCAAACTCCTAATCAAGGATATATTATTTGCAAATTGCCACCTAAGTCATTAGCTTGGTTGTTTCATTATTTTAGGAATTATGCAGAGGTGCTCTCTGGCTCTAATGCTCAATATGATAATAGCTCCGGAAATTTAAAGTCAGATCTTCCTCAGAAGGTGTTGGAATCTCTGTTTGACATTCACAAAAGTCCTGAACACGACAAAGATGCCACGAACTGGAGAGATGTTGTAAAGAAAATGCAGTCTTTGGCGCCTCAATATAATGCTTCTTGCAGTGCTGCAGAATCTCAGCAACATACTCACGGTACTTAATTTTCTTGCATCACTTTTTCTTGGTTTCTTTGACCATGGCCTTTGGTTCACTTTTCCCTCCTTTTCCCTTTTTTTTTTTAAATTTAATCACAGTTGTCTGATCTTGATCAAACTTTTGCAAACCCTTTTCCCTGTATCTCATGCCCTTGTGAAATGGGTCCCTCTGAACAGTTTTCTCGAATGTTGCTTGCATAATACACACAGTCGTGTCACGGAATCTGTGAAGCTTCATTAGTTATTTGCCTAGATGAACTGAATTCTATTAGCTCCCTCACCAATTGCACTTTTTATGATCTTTTTTTATATATATATATATTATCTTTTATTTTCGTATGTTTCAATTTGGTGGTTCTGTTGATGCTATCCACTCATTTGTTTTTTTTTTTTCACTTGATTAATTTTCTTCTGCTGCAGCCAAAGGAGATAGCTATTTTGTGTTTAGGGAGGACGCAAAGCAGCACTGGGATTCAATGAGATCTTATTACCAGAAAGTAAAGTCAGATTTGACCTTTAATCTAACTTTCCAATCTCTAAGATGAATAGCTTCAGAGCTAACATGTACTTTTAGTAATACAAAATGGCTGTCATAATGCAGGCTGCAGCTGCATATACCAAAAAAGATCGAGCATATGCAGCATATCTTTCTGACCAGGTTTGACTTCAGGAATTTATTTTGTAAAATTTCAAATACATGCGTGCACTTCATTTTCGTATACATGCCTGTTGGGATTATTGTCTATAAGGTGTCTGGCATCCAGCCTAGCTATTAAATTTGGTGGATTGGTTCCCTCAAACAAAAAAGAAAGCAACAGATCACCCCATAATTTGTTTGTCTTTGTATGTTTTTCTGCTTGAGTGTGGAAAAGAGATCAAAATATGTGTATGCCTTATCCATTCAAACCCTAGAAACAACCTCTCCACTAGCCTGTGGGGTAAGTTTATGTACATCTATCCCTCTTTAGACCCCATCTAGTGAGAGCCTTGTGCACTAGACCGCTTGCATATGAGCTTGCAATTTTATTTGTTTATTTCGTGTTTGTTGAGATTTGGACTGCTTTTGCTGCAGTCAGTTACCTTCAAGTTTACTGGCATCATTTAGTCTGGACATCCTTGTTGTAAATTATCAAAAATATCTGTATTTTGCTAGGGAAAAGAACAAAGTAGCTTGGCTCAGAAGGCAGATGCAAAGGCAAGCCATGACATATTTATGGCTAGGTCAGTGAGAAGATTTTAAGAGCAAGAGAATTGTTCGTTTTTCACATTAACCCTTTTGTATCTATACTTTATCAAGCCATTATTTTTTATTTGCAGAAACAAGGATATAGAAAATGTCATCACTATTGATTTGCATGGACAACATGTCAAACCAGCAATGAGAATGCTTAAACTACACCTCATATTTGGATCTTTTGTTCCCTGTAAGCTTTGGCTACACCCTACGAAGCTTTTCTCTTTAATGATTTCACTAAACTCGCATTGTCTGGATGATTGAATTCTTATTTTGTCTTTGTTATCTGATAACCTTTTAATATCTGCTTCAGCTGTCCAGACACTAAGGGTTATCACAGGGTGTGGATCACATGGTGTGGGAAAGTCGAAGCTCAAACAATCAGTACGGTTTAAACTCACCTTAACTTTTTTTACCCTCTGAGAACAATCAAGTCAAATTGTGCAATATACATGATGCTTTGATCATATGCCAGCTTATATTCTTTGAACATGGTTTTAAGGATATGCACCTCTTTTTCTCATTTGCTTAAGCTTCAAGCATATGATTGCCTTGTCTGATCCTTTACTTGGGCTGTAACAATCTGTAGTATTTACACAAGGCTAAGATTGCTGGTTTATGTAATTCGCAAGGTCCTAGTTTCTTGTAGAAATTCAATTCCCTAAGCATCGTTATTGGTCTTCCTGCACCTCTTTTCATACATCATAAAGTCATGTATTCAGCTCTTCCCTTTGATGCCCTAGTAATGGTTTCTCATACGTATCTTTGAATTTATGCGTCATTCTACTTGGAACTTGTGCTTTTTTTTGGTTTGCACTTTATTTATGGTTTCATGCTAACTCCTTGGCTGTTTGGTCGTTCATCATAGTATATTCTTAACGTAGGTTGTAAAGCTTCTGGAAAAGGAGAAAATTGAATGGTATGAAGAGAATCGGGGAACTGTGATTATCAAACCTAGTAGATCCAGAGAGTTCAGGTTTCTGGACACTGATTCTGATAGCGATTGTAATTAAATTCCTGTATCGAGGTGCTATAGGAATAACAACTGTAAGATAATTTAAAAGGCTAACAATTTCTCTAGCCCAGCTTTTGATTTATTATTGTTAGTGCCTCCGAGGGGGTTGAAAATTTGGTCTTCTATGCACAGAACCTATAATTCCCTTGATAACTCCTAGTAGACATTACCACAGTTGTACACATGCCCATGTAACAACTATCTCTCTTTTTGATCATGTAACGTAACGACTGTTTCATTGATGATCATGTAACAATTATTTTTAAATTGCAAAGCAGTCTTTAATTATTTCTACCATTTATCCATGCTCCTTTCGTTCGAGACGTTGTCAATTGGCCATGGCTCAACCTTGTCATTGCATGGCCGTCGTCGTTCCTTGAACAGTTAAAATGGCGTCTTTTTAAGGATGAGCAGTTAGGTTACGGTTCGATGATATTGTTTTTCCTATACTCACGTTTTTAAGCAATTAAAATTGATTAAATATTTTTTTTATTTCACTTGTTCTCAAATTCGTCAAAAAATACCGTAGACACAGTAGACAAGACTAGTTGAAAGTGTCAAAGTCTGCCATTATATTAACAACTTTAATGCTAAAATACATAAAACCTCCAACTTTGCTTCATCACTTTTTAAAAACCTTTATGTTTGACACTTGACATGTAATTTTCAGTATTTTATACTTATTTTAAACACATGATCAAATAAATGTTTCAAATGTGCTTTCAAGTATTCTATACTATTTACAGGTCAAAAAATAGTATTCTATACTATTTAAGTATTTAAAAAATATTTGAATGACATGTTAAACGCTGCGTTTTTTTAAACGACTGGTATATAATACAAAATGTATAAATCCTGACATGACAAAAACCAATTTAACCAACTGAATCTGCTAAGCCATCGGCAAGATGGTTCTGATTTCTTAAAACCTAATCTGAATAAAGGGTAAGCTGCAAACTTCATGGCTGGATTTATCCTCTAGGCTCTATCAGATTAAAGAGTAAGCTGCAAACTTCATGGCTCTATCAGATTAAAGAGTAAGCTGCAAACTTCATGGCTGGATTTATCCTTTAGGCTCTAGCAGATCAATGGGGTTTTTAACATTTGAGTCGAGGATAATCTTCTTTAATCCTAAGTCCCAAGCAAATCTGAGGCACTTAAACTAAACATAGCGGATTTTCTTTATCAAATAATAATAAAAAAAAACATAGCGGATTCTCCTATTTAACAAGCATTAAAAGCTTCAGCCAAAAAAAAAAAAAACCATTACAAGTAAGTCTTTGCCCTGAGTTAACTCCAATGATAAGAGCCGAATGGATGCCAAGATACTTGGGCTTCAAATTCAAAATTTAATATAGTACATCAAGTTGTAAATATAATACACAAGTCACTTATTTTAAAAATTAAAAAAATTAAATTAAGTTACTTTAAAATATTTATATATATTATTTTTCTTCAAATTTATTTATTTGTCTTATAAAATGGATTTATAATATAATAATGTACAACATATGTTATGATTAAGTTTTTATTTATTTATCTTAATATCTACCAAAAGATCAATTAGATCTTATATTTAGGATCGGAGGAAGTATTAAATATTTTTGAACGTTTTTAAAAAATGCTAAAGCCAAACTTAGAAGATTGTTTTGGGCTTTCAACCAAAAAAAAAATTTGTTTTGGGCAATACAGATGCCTCAAAACCCAAAAGTCAAAAGGCGGGAAGAATAGATGCAGGCAAGTCTTTAAGGGGAGAAGCAACAACCACATGTCTCTTATCAATCAATACAAGTATTTACTTTTGGAAGAAATTGAAAATGGAAAACTATGCCACAAGCTCTACAATCTTCCAAGTCGACTTCAAGACAAATGGTACCCGCCATATGAAGGATTTCGTTAGGATTGATGTTAACAGCTTAGTTAGACAACACTAGACAGCAACAGCAGGGAGACTGATATGTGACCATAGAGGAGGCTAGATGGTAGGTTTCTTACAGAATCTAAGAACTTATTTACCTATCATAGCAGAAATTATGGCAATCTACTCAGGTTTGAAGTTGTGCGAAGAGTTGGGTCTTTACCAACATCTGTTTATACTCTACTTCTATTGAGGTCATTCATACTTTAATGGTTGACGGTGAAAATTACTAGCCACTTCATCATGAGATTGCTGATGAAAGGAACCTTATCTTCTCCAGTTGGGACATTCAGGTTATACATGCCCATCGTGAGGCAATGAGATGTGCTAACTTTTTGGCAAATATGATGCAGAGCTCACCATTATAAACCCTTTCCCAACTCTATATTTAGATTTAATGTCAGTTGATCTAAGTTTAGATTAGATCTTTTTGTTTTTGTTTAAATTGTTCACGGCCTAACACGGTATGTAAATTAAGTGTTCACACTTCCTATCTAATACTAAGTGCTTGTTTGGAATAACTTATTTAGGGGTAATAAGATCTTATTTGCGGAGTACAGAGTAAATATGTGAGAGGGGTCTTTCTCGTACTTTGTGTATAAGATCTTATTTAG
>JBAGKO010000011.1:12474565-12484948 GCA_037177275.1 Acacia concinna | reverse complement strand
CAACATTAGTGGCTAATGTTATTGTCAAATTTCATGATGAAGAATGTGGAAAAATGATGGTCTTCAATGTTGAAATTGTTGGCCTCTAATGTTGAAATTGTTGGAACAAATCTTAGTGGGTAAACATAAGAGGATAAAGTATAAGAGAGTATTAAATGTTGACTAGAGTATAAGTCAATAGATATCCACATAAAAAATATTCATAACAGTCATAATATTTTTGGTAATTGTTTGTGTTTTCTTTGCCGGAGTAATTGTCTACGTTTTTTATCAAAACAAGTAAACATCAAGGCAACAACCCTGTAACCGGCTGGGCCTGCTAGATTCATCATAGAGCGGAACAAACAAGAAATTTTCCGTCAAATAAGCTGTTGGCCAGGCAGGCCTATAATTTACGGCCAGCTGAGTACTATAATTATTACGAACCCAAAGGGTCTATAAATGGATTGCATGATTATATTCATGAATAATGCGTTATAAGTTTCTAGATTGATTAATTAATTCTGCCTACACTATCATATAGGCCTTAGCATTTAGGAGTTAGGAATGGAGGGTAATGGTATACCATGGCCGTTTGGATATAATTTATTTTATGTGGTTTATTTTTTTATGGGGTTGTTAAAAGTAACTTTATAAAAATAAATAAATTATTAAAAATTGCTATGTTTAAATGTGATTTTGTAGAAATGATTTTTTTTATGAAATATATTTAGATGATAAGTATAAAAGTGACTTATGATAATTTTTTTTTTAAAAAAATTTGTTTAAAAATAAGTAAAAGATGTGTAACATTTTAAATTTTTATTCATCAAATTGCCTAAGTTTTGGTTAATTTTTGGATTGAGATTGGCGGCAGTCTCATTATACATTAGTTCAATCTAAACAAATGATGTCTAAAAATTATGAAACTTTTTAGTTTAAAACTAGACATGTCAAACTTTAATCGATATGTCATTTACATGATTTAGATGTAAATGTTAAGATGTATGAATTTTTAAAGTTTTCCAAGTGAAATGCGCTATATTTTGGATTAGTGTTTAAATATGAAATTACCAAGAATTTTCTATTCCAATTGAACCAATGAAGTATTTTTCTATAAAACTAGACTTAACAAGGGACACTTGAGAATCACTTCAACTGGATATTTATACAATTAAATATAAATTTTTAAAATTAGGTGAAAACTCTGTTCAAAAATCCAAATTTCAAAAATATAATGGCATGGTTGAAATTTATGGCCAAACTAAAGGTAAAGGTAGAAATAATGTATAAAAAGGGCCCATAAACTTAGAAATTTGGCTTCAATTATTTATGCTACTTTTAGCATCATTAACCTCAACTTATGTCTTTACCTAAATACTCAAAAAATTATAAACCACCTCACTTTTAAAAGTGATGGTAAATAAAGAGAAAAAGTGGTCCAAACAGGCTATGTTTTCATTGATTCATTGATTAAGGTTGGCTTTTATAAAATTTTTGAATATGTGATGTACGAGTATTGAAGATTTTAAAACGTGCAAATTAAACAGTTCCGTTTCAGCTCGTTCACACGGTCATAAATGAGCACACAGCCGAGTAGTTGAACCAGTGCTTGGATATTTCTTTTTTATCCTTTGGATAAAATGGGTGGTATTGGACCCACCCACAGGGTTAGATCCAGCGTAAGCCTGTATAATTTGTCAAATTACAGTAAGATTCAAATTTTTAGCTCAAAGGGAAGTGCCCATGTTTTAGTGGCTGAATATTGACTACCATATTTGTGCTAATAACAAATAAGAAAAGCCAGTGCAATGCATGAGGGAATTCTTTATTTAGGGTTTGTTTGGTATGATTTATTTAAATAAAATAAGATCTTATATACAAAATATGAAAAAAAACTACTCTAACATATTTTTTTTATACTCTGTAAATAGAATTTTATTACTTTTAAATAAATTATTCTACACAAGCCTTAATGAAGCCTGGCATGTGTCAATACTCGTATGATTATAGGTGTATAAATATCCAAAAAAAAATCAGGAATAATTGCGAATTAAAAATCTGGCAAACAAATAAATAATAATAACGAATTAAAAAGGGCGCGCCAACCAAGCTTTTCGTTAATGCAGAGAGAGTCAGAGTGAAGGAGGAGACTAGGACAAAGCATTAAAGCCATAACCAAACATCTCTCTTGTGATAATGGAGGAGTATTTTATATAGTGGAGAAGCAGGCCAAGAGGCCCTTCCACTTGATTACACCTTTCTGTCTCCTCGTATCATCATTGCCTCTTCGATTTGATCTTGATTCATTGACAAGCGTGCTTGTGTTTGTTGTTTGTTTGATTATATTGATCTTATGGGGAGCTACAGAGTCTGTATGTGCTTCCACCGGAAGTTCAAGACGGAGGAGGCGGCGCCGCCTGAGGAAGTGAGGGAGCTATTTAACAAATACGCCGAAGGTGGGGCCCACATGACTGCCGAGCAGCTCCACCGTTTCCTCGTGGAGGTTCAGGGCGAGAGTGGCGGTGACATCGACGCGCGGCAGATTGTGGAGCAGGTGTTGCACAAGCGGCACCACATTACTAAATTCGTGAGGCACTCTCTCACCATCGATGACTTCCACAGCTATCTCTTCTCTGCCGAGCTCAATCCCCCCATCGGATCTCAGGTCTCTCCCTACTTCTCCATCGATTCTTTATTCGCTGCTGTGTCTGTGGATGAATTGGAGGGACTTTTGAACTGTTTGTTCCCCAAATTATGGAAAACGATGATATAACTTTCTTGTCTTTCTGAGTTAGTGTACTGGCCGATTTGCTGTCGTCGAGTTGCCCTCTCAATTTCCTTTTTAGCACCCGTTCTTGTGATAGACAGATATACCCCTTTTGCTGCATTACACCAGCACGGAGGCATAACTGTCCTCCTTTTTTAAACCCTTTTCACGTGTTATTTCAATTTTATTGCATTTTCAATTTCTGTCAGTATCAGCTAGGTGAAGTTGTTGGTTTATGATACCTCTTCTTCCTTGCACTCTGTTACATTTTTGATAATTTAGAACTACATCTGACTCTTAGAATTCGTGCCTTAGAAGTTAGAATTTAATTAATTGTTCAATAATTAAATATTCGGTGAACAAGATATGATTCCTACAAGGTGCAAAAATTAATCTGATGAACTTGGTTACTTGAATGGACCCAAAAAAACATGGTATTTGAAGACCTCAAAGTTACTATTTCAGAAGCGTGAAATATTTATTAACTTATACGAGGAGATTTATTTGTATCAGTATTGTTAATCCCTTTGATTGGTATCATCCAGGTTCATCAGGACATGACAGCATCCATGTCCCAGTATTTTATATTTACAGGTCATAACTCATATCTCACTGGCAATCAACTCAGCAGCGATTGTAGTGATGTGCCAATTATAAAGGCATTAAATAGAGGTGTAAGAGTGGTGGAGCTTGATATATGGCCCAATTCCACGAAAGATGATGTTCTTGTTTTACATGGAAGGTATTCAGATTTATTAACAATCAAGGTGCCATTAAACGTTCACTTCCAGTTTGTCAGTATAATTGAGAAGTCACTAACCACCAATGATTTTAACCTGATACATCTCTTAGTCAATGAGATGGACAGAATTTTGAATTATTGTTTCTTCTTGAGATATGTCCTCATTGTCACAAGTGCAACTGCAGAAATTTAGAAATCTATGGTAATACTCTTATTTAAAGAGAATTCATGATTATGCATATAGATATCATATATACCTCATATTTCTGATATTGTGTACATAGATTCTATATGTTAGTTTTTAATACTAGCTGCTCATGTTTATAAAATAGTACTCCATGCTTCATTTCATTTTTAATCTTTAGTTTTGGAAGCTTAAGATATGTCCTGATGCTTCACCCATAATTTGTGTTTATCTGATCTAATAGGACATTGACAGCTCCTGTTGAGCTCATTAAATGCTTAAAATCTATTAAAGAGCATGCTTTTGCTGCATCTCCTTACCCTGTCATCATAACTTTGGAAGACCATCTCACACCAGACCTTCAAGCCAAAGTAGCTCAGGTAATCTGTTGCATCCGAGAGGAATCAATCACTAGAGCTGGCCAAAATTATAATTAATTTATGATGGTACTACTTCTTAGATGATTACTGCAACATTTGGGGATATGCTGTTTGTCCCGCCGTGTGAAAATTATAAAGCATTTCCTTCACCTGAAGAATTGAAGTATCGGATTCTAATATCAACAAAGCCCCCAGAAGAGTACCTCCAAGCTGGAAGTGCTAATGTCAGTATGACGAGGTCACAGAATTCAAAGGATTTTGATGGAGATGAAAGCAAAATGGAACCCTCCGATGCTACAAAGGATCAGAATGAAGATGACATTGTAAGCCAAAATTTGCATGTTAAAAGTCACTATTTTCCCTTGTGGACTATCTCTTCAGTCTTTTAGGAATTGCTTTTATAATGTTTCAGGATGATCCTGATGTGACGGAAAGTGAAGATGATGAGTCCCCTGAGTTGTTCTCTTCAGTTTCAGGTTATAAGCGTCTAATTGCTATTCGTGCTGGAAAACCCAAAGGCGGTCTAAAGGAAGCATTAAAAGTTGAAGTTGATACTGTTAGACGCCTCAGTTTAAGTGAACAAGCACTTGAAAAGGCTACTGAGTCTCATGGAACTGATGTTGCAAGGTACTATCCAATTTCTACTCACAACCTAGATTTGCTATTCTATCTAAAATGCTCAAATAATCTGCTTTTCTCAAATTCTTCTATGGCCCGATTATAATGCTTTCAATTTCATTTGATAGATTCACCCAAAAGAACTTCTTGAGGATTTACCCCAAGGGTACTCGGTTTAACTCCTCCAACTACAAGCCGATGATTGGTTGGACGCACGGTGCCCAAATGGTTGCCTTTAACATGCAGGTTTTTAATTGACGTTTTATCTTTTGCCATTGAGTTTTTTTTTTTTTGGGTTATGCTGCAAGCAGCTTAAATAAGACACCGATTCTCATAATTGCAATGTCAGTGTTATAAAATTTCTTCATATTTTAAACATTATTATTTCTGAAGTCTGGTTTCTCTCAGATTTTGCTGCAGCAATTTTTATGGCACATATGTTGGGTTCCACTTGCATTATTGGTTGAACAATGAATACTTTCCTTGTAGTGATTGTAACATGAGAATTTATTTGCTTTGATGATAGGGATACGGAAAATATCTATGGCTGATGCAAGGAATGTTTAGATCCAATGGAGGATGTGGTTATGTCAAAAAGCCGGATCTTCTTATGAAGGAGGGCCTAGATGAAGAGATATTTAATCCTAAAACTGATATGCCAGTGAAGAAGACTCTGAAGGTCAGGAACTTGGGATATTCAAAATATGAACAATCAACAATACCTCCCTTACATGTATTCAATTTAGTCTCTCACTTGACAGGTGAAAGTATATATGGGAGACGGATGGCGTCTGGACTTCAAACAAACTCATTTCGACTTGTATTCCCCGCCAGATTTCTATGTCAGGGTGAGTTTTTTTCCCTCCCACTGTCACCTCTGGTTTCCTACTTTGACTTTGTGATCTTGTTAGACTTGAAGCATAGACAACTTCAATTGGGCAGTTCCAGCGAAACTTATTCTCTGAAAAGCCAGTGGCACAGATCAAAATATATGACAAAGATAATTCTCTGGTTTTTTTTGGCATAAACTCACAAGGCAATCTGTGAGGCTGCAGGTTGGTATATCTGGAGTGCCAGCTGATGAAATAATGAAGAAAACAAAGATAAAAGAAGATATCTGGATACCTGCTTGGGACGAAGAGTTCATTTTCCCATTAAGGGTTCCTGAACTTGCTTTGCTCAGGTTGGAAGTTAATGAATATGACATGTCAGAGAAGGATGATTTTGCAGGCCAAACATGTTTACCGGTATCTGAGCTGAAGCAAGGAATCCACGCAGTTCCCCTCTGTAACCGCAAAGGCGAAAAGTATAACTCAGTTAGGCTTCTTATGCGATTTGAGTTCATATAAGCCCGTTTTGTCTACGTGCAAACACTTTTCACTGTTATAAAAGAGAGATGGATTATTGCAAAATACAATTTCGGGTACATATCAACATGCCATTCTTTGTTTTTGGGTTAAGTCAACTTAACTTCGTCAAAGCGTCTTAGTATAGGTAATAAGTTGTTCTATAACCGTATCGTTGGGTAAATTTGCTTCGCAGTTCACACAGCATAATAGGCGAGCATGAAGTTATAAGTTATTTATAGGATGAAATTTCAATTTGGGGGGGGGGGGGGACATTGGGTACGGATTAAAAAAAAGAAAAAGAAGTAAAATACTCTGACCTCCCTTACGTTTAACCGGACTTTCCATCTATTTTAGCATATAAAGTCTAAACCGTTAACTTCTTTAAGAATGTGAAATTTTTAATGAATATTTATATTAAAATAAATTTTATTTACTATTTTACCTTTCATCATTAATAATTTTCTAATTTTGGCTACAATTGTTTGAGTAATTTAAAATTTTTTTTCTTAATTTATGTTTTTACTTTTGTAAATAGTTATCTGTTAAATTTTTTCCATATCTCAATGTAACTTTATTTAATATCATTAATACAATATAGAAAACTTGACTAAAAGTATAATTAATTCTTTTAATATATGTATACTTAAATAAACATGTTTATAAATTTTATGCAAAAAATTAATTTAAGAAATTAAAATTTAAAATTAAATTAAGTGATATAACAACTTGAATTTACATTATTAATACTATATAGTGAATAAAAATATTCCTTTCAAATATGTTTTTAATTATGGTGTAATGACAAACAAATAAAGAAATATGTTTTTAGTCATTTAAAAGAATAATAATACATAAGTTTTAATAAATAAGATAAAAATTTTAAAAATTAAAATTTAATAATACAATATCAATTAATGAATTTTATAATATATTAGAAATTTTGACTATATATATATATTCGAATTATTTTTTTATTGCATAGAAAATTATTTATTTTTTGAAAGAGGGGTATTTTGGTCAATGCAAATATTTAATAGTCAAACTTAACGGTTAGCTAGCGGTTGGGTGGATGGAAGTAGAATCTCAAATATGTAACTATGTAAGAGTGGTTTCTGTAACATTCATTTTAATTTTAAGGGAGATCTATATGCGTTTTCAAAATAGAGGGGAGGTTTGTGTAATTTAGGTGAAACAGAGGGGTTGTCAATATATTTTACTCGAAAAAAATGGAGAAGCAAGATTTTTAACTAATTTATTTTCCATCCTGTCTTTATTGAAATTTTTTTTATTCTGTTTATTTATTTCTTTTAAATTGAACTTATTAAAAGAAAAATTGGCACACTTTGCCCTTGTCCCCCGTTTGCGGAATGAGTTTATGCACTTCACTCTAAAATTTTTTGGCCCACACCTCACTCTAATTAATTCAATTTGTTATGAGCCAATATATAGAGAATAACGTCCAGTATTTAAAAACTATTATAAATATTTTTTTCAATTGCTATTAGTGAGTATATACATTAAGTGAGAATTTTCATTAATAGCGATAAGTTAACATATATATATATATATATATATAAGATAAAGTGTTCTTATATTTAAAATTTAAAAACTTGCTCAATTAGAAACCTTTAGGGCAGGACAAGTACGTATACATTAGAAATTTTGATGATTCTCAAACAACACAAAGCTGAACCTTGCTTTTCAAAGTTTGGTTTCACAAAAGCTGTGTTATTGCTTTATGTACAAATTAGATCACATTAATTAAATGTAATAAATAATAGTATACTCCTCTGATCCTATATATAAGAGCACTTCCAACATTTTTTACACAAGTCAAGGAAGACCTTAAATATCATTAACTTTGCCATAAAATTCAATAATTTTCTAACCTTACCCTTATTTAATATGCAAAATACTAAATGAAAATAAAGTCAGCACAATAATAAATGAAGGGTAAAATAGAACATTCACATCAAAACTTTAATGTGGTCCTTTATACATAGGACCAAAAAATTTCTTCTATCTCTACCCTATGTATAGGATCAGAGGAGTATTATGTATTAGTGGCGGGCACGTGTATTAGTAACAGTAAGGATATGACACCATATATGTGTATAAAGGTGTCATCTATTTAGTTAGAAAATATTATAAATAGTACAGGGACTGGTGTATATTATAATGCTTGTATTCGTTATGTTTTTAGTAAATGTAAATACCTTCTTCTTTATGTGTTAGTTTAGGAATAGGAGTTAATGGCTTATCACGGTACCAAAGCCTTGGTTTGGTCAAGAAGCCTAAGATTGAAGCCTATCCCATTTGCAACACATCACGATTTTCTATTTGCCATAAGAACCCAGCCTGGTAACCTCCAGAAAATGCTCGACGCAACCTTAGCCATGGCCACAATCCATCTTGGGATAAGAAGAAGGCAATCGCAAATGTCGGCGACTGTCAATAGTTTTCTTCTCACCAACAAATTGTGATGACATGAGGGAAAGACGGAGCGTTTGGAGCAAAAGAAAAGATTGAATTAGAAGGATTGCCTTTTTTTGTCATCTGTTGTACCTCCATCCCTCCGATACTCAAGGTATGCCAATCATCTCACATGTTCTGACTAGGACAAAGAACTACACTATTTGGAGTCATGTTATAAGGACTACACTATTAGGCAAAACAAATTGGGTTTTTTAATGGGAACTTGCATGAAGCAATCCTTGGTGTTGCATGATTAGTAGGAGAGATGCAACGCTGTGGTGCTTTCTTGGTTGCTCAACTTGGTTTCGAAGGAGTTAGTGAGCAGTGATATATTTCCAGAGTGTTAAGCGCGTTTGGAGTAACCTGAAGAAAAGATTTGACAAGAAGAGCGAGGTTAGAATTTTGCATTACACAGAGAGATTGCATCCTTGAAACAAGGATATTCATCTGTATCTGTATATTATTCCAAGCTTAAGGAGTTTTGGTAAGAACAAGACACCCTAGTGACTCTACCTTCTTGCAAATGTGAGACTTCGAAACTTATGGGGAAATTATCCAAGAATAGAAACTACTTCAATTTTTGATAGGGCTTAATGATTATTACAAACAAGCCTGAAGTCAAATTCTGATGATGGTACCTCTTCCTAATGAGGCCTATGGGATGATAGTCCAAGATGAGACACAAAATTCCATTATGAATCAGGAGTGCACATCTCCTACAGATAGAATTGTCATGGCTGCTAGAGGCAGAGGTTGTGGTTGAGGGAGAGGTCATACTGACAATGGAGAATCTTGTACCTATTGCACGAGAAAGGGGCATACCAACGAATCATGTTATAAGCTGGTTGGCTATATTGCAAATTTCAAAGGAAATAAGAGTACATTGCTTAAAGAAAACACACAAGAAAGAGGAAACTCCCTAACAAATGCTGAAGTCAATATGCACACTAGGACTTATGTTGCACTAACTTTCACCAAGGAGAAATATGAAAAGATCTTACAACTCCTGCAAAAAGAGAATAACAACATTATCCGTGCTTTAACTAGTGTAGGTTTGACTATACCTATATCTGATTTGATGTTAAATACTAATTGGATTTTAGATTTTGGTGCAAGAATTCATATGGTAGGTTATTTGAGTTTGTTAAGATTCCTGATGGCAGATGTGTGATGGTCACACGTATAGGGAAACTGTATAGAAGATAGGATTAGGTTATAAAATGTGTTATATGCTCCAGATCTTAAATTTAACCTAATATCTATATCTAAATTCACTAAGGAAAACCAATGTATAGCTGTTTTCTTTCCTAACATATGTGTGATGCAGGACCTTCAGGATATGAGAATGAAACTAATTGGTAAGCTGATTAGTAGTCTATATGTTGTTAAAGGTGCAAAATAATGTCATATCATGAATGTAACCCAAAATGTAACTAAAGTTCAATCATATGATGATGTTTCTTTGTGGCATAGGAGATTAGGACATTCCCCATACTCTATAATGTCACATTTAGGGATTGTATCAAAAAATGATAGTTGCGTCAGTAAAACTTGTGAGATTTGCATTCAGTCAAAACAAACAAAATTTTCATTCTCTCCTAGCTATAGAAAATCTCACAAATGCTTTGAATTAATCCATCTTGATGTTGAAATGGGCAAGTGAATCACCCAAGAGGTGATGAATTTGGTGTTTAAAAACTTTTCAATTAAACTCAAGAACACGAGAGTTTATACTATTTCGGTCAAACTCCAGACCTACGTCCAGTTCTCAGTCATCACTGAGTTCAACTATTCTCCAAGATTTACATAGGGCTCTTGGTGCCACAGTACAGACTCGATTGACTCTTAAGGATCACTCCCCTTACAAAGCTCAATCCAAGTCCCCT
>JBAGKO010000011.1:12417209-12442198 GCA_037177275.1 Acacia concinna | reverse complement strand
GGGGGTTTCTGGTCAGTTCAACAATATTGCCGGCTAACGTCGGTCAAAGTATGTTTATTCCGAAGACCGTGCATGATAGGATTAGAATTGAAAAAGATAGTGAAGTTATTTATTTAAAAAAAAAAAAACCTACTCCAATGTTTAATGTGAGGCATAATTAGGGAGTTATTGGTGAACTTTGAATGATTATATATATAAAAACCTACTCTGAAATATAATTATGAAACTTTAAATAAAATTGTGGACATATGACCTTTATATAAATAAACTTAAAATATAATTTTATATAAATCTTATCATAAATAAACTAATTTAATTAAAATAAAATCCAAATCTAATCATAAATATTAAATAATCAAATATAATAATACTTTATCTAAATAATCTCAAAATAATATCCAACGCTCCCCTTATTTTAAATAACACCAAACTTATCTTTTTTACAAGTCTTGAAACTTAATTTTTAAAATTTGTCATGTCTATTTAAAAGTTGTTGTAGATACAATTTGATTACAAATGAAACATTTTCATCTTAATTCCTCCTTGTCTTTGAGTGTTGTTTATCCGTACTTTGGTTTGCAAAACCTTTCACACACACACACTACTTATTTGCTTTTGTTTAGCAGTTTTATTTTTGAACTACGTCTTTAATCTTACCACGGCCTCAAAAGACACTTGCAATTGTCTCTCTGGCTCGAATATCACGCATAGGAACTCTACGACGATGTCATTGTCACACAAATTGGTACCCCTCACATAATTCTAATATCCTCAGGCTTATACTCCTTTTTGAATTTCGAATGCCATTATTGCTTAGTTGAAGACGCCCAAAAAGAATATCATACTACAATGCATTAACTTTTAAATCAAACAAATAGAACTCTACAAATTGAGCTCTCTCGAATCAACAAACTATAAATCTTGTGCTGCAATACACTAGCTCACAATTGAGCTCTCGAACCATCAAAATCAAATAAATCAAACTCTGCAAATTGAGTTTCAAACAAATCATCAAAATCGAAAACAAATTGAAACTTTCTTGCGTAATGGAAGACGCCTAGAATGAATCTCGTGGTACAATGCATTAGCTCACATATTGAGCTTTCAAGCAAACAAACTATTAAACTTGGCTTTCAAATCATTGAACTTGACTCTGATACCATGTTCAAATTTAAAGGATCATATATAAATGTAGAGGGAATAAGAACATCTGGAATATTATTATGAAAACCTTAAATATGACCTTTATATAGACAAACCTAAAATATACTTTTATCTAAATCTTATCATAAATAAACCAAATTAATTAAGATAAAATCCAAATCTAATCATAAATATTAAATAATAAAATCTAATAATACTTTATCTAAATAATCTTAAAATAATATCCAATAGCTATAGTTGCCTTGGTATTAAATATAATACCTGTTTTATATTTTCATCTATTTTTTAAAATTAACCATATGAATATTCCTTCAAGGAATAAAAGATGAAGTAAAAAAGGGAGGTCAGAAAGGGATTAAGGAATAAGGTTATGATACTTTAGGAAAAAGAATCATATTAACAAACTTAATTTACAGCATTTATCTATTTAAATTAAATAAATTCAATTTTCACTGATGATGTATAATAGGCGGTATTTGAATAATAAATTTGAAATGGAAAACTTTATTTTAGGAATAAAGTATGAAAGTCTGGCGTTAAAGGGCAAACTAAATCCGTGAGGACCTTTTTTACTTTTAACATAAGAATCATTCATGGCCAATGAACATAGGCTAATTAGTAGCCAAGAAGGAGGTGAAGTACATAAAGGTTAAAGTCTCTCGATTTTTTAAAAAACGTAACAGTAACAACTAACAATCTTAAGACAATTTTTTTTTTTAAAAAAAAAACAACTGAAATATTGGCAAACATGACATCCTTAAGACAGTTTTTGTTTATTTTAAAAAAAAAAAAAGCAGAGGGCACAACCGGGGTGGTCCTACTTGGACATTGGGAAATAATGAATCGAATGGAAGAAGAAAGAAGGAGAAAATAATGATAATAAATAATAAAAGGGAAAAGTGAAAAGTGAAAGAGGAGAGAGAAGCGTAATAAGAAGGCAAAGTGTGGGCTGAAAAGGGAAAGTGGTAATAACTAATAAATAAGAATGCAATGCAGTTGCAGTTAACGGTGAAGAAAAGGAAACAGGAATGGACCAGAGCCAGACCAAGACCAAGACCAACATGCTTCTCTTCTGTTCATTTGTGTATTTGTATTTGTACGTTTCTAAATTAAGGAAAATGAGGTCACTTTTTGCAGAAAAGGCCACAGACTCAGTCACTGCTCCATAGCTCAATCTTCAATGTGATTGTGCCCCAGATCCCTACAAACAACATAACTCTTCTCCCATTTTCATTTTATGTTAAAAAGTAGTACATACTTACCCAATTAAGTATTTTTCCTTAACGGCATCTGACACGGTAACTTTTTATTAAATGTAAAAAGAGTTTGTGTGGATTCATGGAGTCATTGAAATGGTACAAAAATACCACTGTGTGTTAAATTAATGGAAAATTGTATTTAAGTCTTAGTTGAGAGGAATAATTCATTAATGAGTTTTATGATAGTTCTTTAATTTATTAATAGTAGTTTTTTAAATTGTCAATAATGACTCTTCACTTATTAATGAAGACTTTTTTAATGTTATTTTTTTATTTATGACCTGCATGTAATCATCTTTAACAAACATGTCAATAATCAATCAAATTGTGTGAAAATGAGTTTTTAAATTTGTAAAGAAATTGTCATGGCTGCAGGAAACTTCATTTGTTATTTTATACCGTTTGGAGAATTGTATGTGTATTTCTGAATATTTTTTGAGTTAACATGTTTATTAAATAGTCAACATTAGTTAACTTTACCGTTGTGATATTTTTACACTATTTTAAAACTCTGTGTATTTTTGTGAGAAAAAAAAAAGTATACAGTACATGGTGCCTTTGGCATAATACTTCACTAGAAAATTTGCACACTGACCCTATGTTAAATTATACCACATAATTTCCTTACCTCTGAAATTTAGCCCAAAAAAAGGTTTTTATCTTTGAAAATTCTGCCAATACCTTTTTTTATCGTCAATTAAATACATTTCATCGCCAACAGAGTGTGTCATACGTATTTTTTTTTTTATCAATTTTCTTATTCTTAAAGTTTATATATTTTAAGGTTAATATAATTTTTGGTTTTTTAAGTTTACCTTCTTTTAGTCTCAATCCCTCAAATTTTAAACGAGAGATTTTAGACCTAAAATTTTATTTTGTTTAAAACATTATTTCCCAAAACTCAATAAAATCACAGACCATTGTACTTTTAAAGGGATAAAAACTAAAATAAGGATAAATTTGAGGAACTGAATATTATATTAATCCTATATTTTATTTATGTTTAAAATTCAGAGTATAATGTGTACTCTTTTTCTAATTTATTTTCTAATTCAAAGCATGCAGAGCGCACATGGGGATGATGACTGCTGAGCCAGAGACCGTCAGTCAACACATAAGCGCCGTACCAAATAAAAAAGGAATCTCCTTCAATGTTTATATACTGAATTATCCTAGTTGGCAAAAAAATATATATATACTGAATTATCCTGTTGGCAAAAATACACACACACTGAATTATACTCTAGGTAAAACAAATATATATATATATACACATACACAAAATTTTATTCTATTGCATATTTGTCTCTTCTGTTGATATTTTATTTTATTATATATATCTATATATATATATATTTATATTCCACTATCTTTTCCCAGAACAAATGAAGCCCTCCCATTATCTTCTCTTTATTTCCCTTTCCAGTGATCAGAGATTTGTTTTTTTGCCTTCACTATGGGTTTCTCCATTTTACTCTCTCCATTCTAGCTCTTTATTTTTATCGATCAACCTCGTTCTAATTTAATTTAATTGTTCAGGTTTATTCATTCAATTTTTATATATTAATATTTCCACCTAATTACTTATATTTGTTTGCCTGAAATTATGTAAATTTAATCTAAACGTCACAAATCCTTGAATATAGAAGAAAAAGACACACAAAAAAAATCACTTTTGAACAATCATTTTACATGTTAATTAAAAAAATGGCCGCTCCTCAACATTTTAATTTTGGATCACGACTGTTATATTTCTACTAGACGTATTTTTACTTATCTAGGACTTGTAAATAAGTAAAGATCTTCACTAGTAGTTGTATTATATTATTTTAGTGATTTATATTAATGCATTAGTTTAAACATTGTCAAGTTTTAAACAGTGATAACTTTCATAAATTTATCTTTTATCTTGGCATGCCTTACATATGGGATAATTATGTTTTAAGAAGTGTTGTCGGCCATTATTATTTTTTATTTATAAAAAGGTTAAGGGGTAATTTTACTTCAAAAATTTTAAAAGGAAAGCAATTATTTCCTTACCCTTGATTAATTTAACTGTTAGCTAACTAAATATGCTGAGTTAATAATCTTTGTTATCCCAATTATGTATTTTTAAGTGTAAATTTATCCTCAAAGTTCATTTGTCATCTTTTTCAATTTTTAACAAGTTAAATATAAAACTTTTGAGTTAAATTCGTATCTTAACAGAATAATAAGATAACACACAGAATATTAACCAAACATATTTTATCAGCTAACTATCAAAATTGACTAAAATAATTATAGGGGTGAAATAGCTTGTTATTTAAAACTTTCAACACAAAATTACACCATAATAAAAATTTTCAGAGTAAAATTACCCTCTAGCCATTTATAAAATTAGACTCAAGTGGCAGAATCAACAAAAAAATGATGTGACAATAAGAACCCAATGAAAGTAAAATTCAAAGATATGAGGACATGAATAAACCAATAAAATAGAGATAGTGCTCCTTATCGTTGCTCAATTAAATACCCCCAAGCATTTTTATCTTTTATTAGTCAAAAATCCCCACTAGAGACTTAGAGTGCATACACATATATAATTACAAAATAAGACATCATTGACCTTTGACACAGACACCTTTAATGTCAATTTCTCCATTAGCCACTCGTTTTGTGTATCTTTCTTGACCCTGATCGTATCTAAACCAAATCTTCATTTTTGGGTCTCACTCAGACCATTTTTTATAAAAAAAAATATAGAAAACTTTTTCCCCTAAATAATTGTGCCTTTTGTTAAAAGGTCATTGTTCTTATCTTTATGAATATATATCTTTTAAGTAGGTTTGGTTCTATTTGCGTACCTTATATTTCAGTTTGATCCCTTAAATTAGTAAAGTGCATTTTCAGTCTACCAGTCTAAACACATTCAGTATCAATTAATGAACACAACAAAGGTAAATACTGACCCTGCAATCAAATATTGATTTTTCATTTTGCTCAGGCAATCAAATATTGATAAGACATGATTAAATTTCAAATATCAAATAAATATATCAAATAATTAAAATTTAAAAATGATTTATCAGTATTTAATAGCAAAATTACCACTTCATTAAAAAGTAAGCATGTTTTGTCCCTTTTTAAAATAGAGAGTCTTCTATAAAAAAAAGAAGAGAGAGAGAGTCACCGTTTAAATATGCTGAATCGATGTTTTTCGTTAAATTAGACTACATGTATTAAGGTTAAGAGGCCAAAACACTTTATAGACTTAACAGACAGAATTGAAACTTGATATACATGTAGATCGTCAAAAGTATAGTCTAGTGTATGTATTGATAAATATTTGCAATTTTAATTATATATGTACACTTATACAAGTAAAATCAACCGGTAACTTTACAAATAAGTGTTTCAAATAAAACAAGATTCACGGTGGAAAAACACTCAAAAGATCACACACACATATTAAGTATAGATTAATTTATTTAACCAAATACATATAATTTTTACCAAAACAATTTAGATAAAATTGTTTATATCCATTGCGTTGAGTTCTCCCATAACACATGTCCATATGTATACTGGATTATAGATTTATAATTAAATGATAACCTTTTAAAAATGAAAAAACATAACTTAGGTGATTGGAGACTTGACATAAGAAACTTAAACAAAACACTCCCCTATTTTTTTTATCCCCAGTTTTTGCCTCTACACTGCTGGGAACTTTATTATATATAAATAATCTAGTTATAAAAACAATTTAGCCCCTGCCAGAAATAATCAAAAAAACCACAAAGATATATTTAGAAGTTGTTGCCATATTTAGGCATACCATACAATCATCAATATCTATTTAATTAAGGCTAGGAATCTTGAGGTTGCCATACAATATTTCTCGTCCAGAGTATATTTATGATGCTCGTGGAACAAGGAAATGACCTTTTTAGGCCATCTTAAAAGGAAAAAACAAGATCAAAAGGACACTTTCAGTCTCAAAAAAGTTTGACAGTGACACTCATTTTGCTCCAATTTCCTTCAGTGGGCACGGCATCTATCCCTCCCACTTTTTTTTCTTTTTTTTATTCACCACGATTAACGAAAGACAAGCACTTGGGAAAAAAAGTTCATCAAGAAATTAGGATTTCTGAATTGAGATCGATCTTCCTCTTCTTCCTTTTCCCTGTATTCCCTCCATCACTAACAAAAAAAAATTAGAGAGATCTTCTTCAGCCACAGAGAGAGAAACAACACAGAATCTATGCTCACCATGTGTTTGATTCAAGACCAAAGAGAAGAAGAAGGGTCCCACGCCAACTATAGTAACCCACAACTTCGTAACCCACTCACAGCATCGTTCATCATCTTCCGCCTCAGCACCCACTACCAGCACCACCAACCCCAACAGTCTCGCACTCTCTCTCTCGTTGCAACCCACAAAGCATCACCTGCCACAATCGTTAACCCCAACAATTTTGCTCTCTTGCTCTCTCTCTCTTTTACTCTGCTTATCTCCTTCTTGTCTTGGAGTACTCGCTCCAATAATTTATCCTTCTAAACAATTTTTTATTCTCTCACTGCAAAAAGTCCAAATCCAGCTGCTTCTTTCGACACTACACGGCGCAGCATATATTCAGATACATATAAATACAGGGCATATATGCTCGCCGGCGATGCCAACGCCGGTCAGCGTAGCAAGGCAATGCTTGACGGAGGAGGCCGCTCGCGTTTTGGACGATGCGGTTACGGTTGCTCGTCGCCGTAACCATGCGCAGACTACTTCGCTTCATGCTATCTCTGCCTTGCTCGTCTTGCCTTCTTCCCCTCTCAGGGATGGTTGCACTCGCGCGCGTAGCTGCTCATATTCTCCGCGTTTACAGTTCAAAGCTTTAGAGCTCTCTGTGGGCGTGTCACTTGACCGATTGCCTACCACTAAGACTCTCGAGGATGACCCTCCTATATCCAATTCACTCATGGCCGCTATCAAACGGTCCCAAGCGAACCAGAGGAGGCATCCGGAGAGTTTTCATTTGATACAGATGCATATGCATCAGCATCAGCAAGCAGCCTCGTTTTTGAAGGTGGAGCTCAAGCACTTCATTTTGTCCATTCTCGATGATCCAATTGTGAGCAGAGTTTTTGGGGAAGCTGGTTTTCGAAGCTGTGACATTAAGCTTGCGTTGCTTCAGCCGCCTAGTGCGCAAGCTTCTTCTCGATTCTACCGGGGCCGTTTTCCACCTTTATTTTTGTGCCATCTAACAGGTTCGGAAATGGATCGTCCAGGTTTCAACTTCCCTTTCATGGCGAATCCTGGTCATAAAGATGGAGACGAGAATTGTAGAAGAATTGCGGAGGTTCTTGTGAGGAAGACAAGTAAGAATCCATTGCTGATGGGTGTTTATGCGAAGGATGCTCTTAGGAGATTCACTGACACTGTACAGAGAGGTCGAGTGGGAATGTTGCGGTCTGATATCGCTGGGCTTAATATGATTTGCATTGAGAAGGATATTGCTGAGTTTTTTATTGAAGGTGGCAGTGAAGAGAAGATGGTTTTGAAATTTAAGGAGTTGAGTCGTGCAGTCGAGCAGTGCTCAGGTCCGGGTATCGTTGTGAATTTCGGGGAGCTTGAGGCATTCTTGGGGGATGGTGTGCCTGGTGTTGCTGTGAATTTTGTCGTCTCACAACTGACAAGCTTATTGGAAATCCATGGTGAGAAATTATGGCTAACAGGCATGGCAGGAACCTCCGTTATATATTCTAAATTTTTAACTGTGTTCCCAAGTGTGGAAAAGAAATGGGATCTTCATCTGCTGACCGTGACATCTGCCTCCCCTTCAATTGAGGGGCTCTACTCTAAATCCAGGTGGGTTCTGTAACTTGTGCTTCATTGGTTAAATTTGTGCTTATCTTGGTTGAATGAATTGAATATAATACATGTCTAGATTCGTGGCCTCCTCTGGAAGAAGAGGCTAAACTTGTAACTCAGACTTTTGTCTAATAAGTCTATCAAATGAAAATTTGACGAATGAGTCGCCTTTATGGTAGGATTCTCACTTATTTTTGAAATTGATATGCCTTTTCTTTTGTTCTCTCTATCTTCCTTGCCACTTATTTGCTCCGTCTTGTACTTGTTCTTTATGGATTTATAGCTGAGTGCAGCATGCTTGATGTGTTAGAAAAATTATTCACGCGTATTAGTGTGTTTTAAATGCGTGACTCACTTGGAACAAGTAATAGGCGGTCTTGGCTGTTCTTTATACTCGCTAAGTCAATTGGTCTGAAAGATTCCTTCAGGAAAGGGGCTATCGCTTTGAACCTGCTTTCAATTTTTTGTTTTGTTTTATGGGGTTTAGGCCAGTTGCATTCATGCCTTCTTTTCTTTTGATCTGAAACAGTTTTACTTTATATTATTGTGATCTATAATCTTGGCAGCTTTCGGCAATTTATGAGATTCATTTATGAAGCCCAATCAGTTCTTATATGTTATGTGCTTGTGTTGACCAATATGTGCCATCACAGCCATTATTTCAACCTGCAGTATTTTGGTGATTCGGTAAATAATGCAATCTTTAACATTATTTATTTAAGTCGACGAAACTAAATCTCTTTGACGTGTACATTTTAGCATCTGACCTTTTTTCGTGCCTATTGTATCTCACAGTTCACTGCTCATGATGAACTTACAGTTTGATGGGGTCCTTTGTGCCATTTGGTGGCTTCTTTTCTACGCCGCCTGAATTCAGAAACCCAGTAAGCTGTACAAGTCAATCTTCTGCAAGCTGTCATGCATGCGATGTGAACTATGAACAAGAAGCTGCCAATAGTTTGAAGGTAGGTCCTACAACTTCAGCATCTAGTCACTCAATGAGCTTGCCTTGGTTGCAACAGGTCAATGTCGATAAAGATAAACGACTGGATATTGCAAAGGTGAGTTACGATCAGTAAATATATGGACTTACATTTGTGTAAATTCAACAATAATTTATTTTCGGTGACAAACCAGATAAAATAGCAGCATGTCTCTTGGAAATATCTTTATAATCGTTTAATTGAGAAATGTAAAGATGATTGTTCCAATGTTGTATTTCAGAACTGAATGTGATCGTTGGCTTTCTGAAATGTAGTTTAAGACATGAAATCATTTCCTGCATTAAAAAGTAGGTTTTCTGTTATAGTTAGCTTTGATCTTAACAATGGCAACACCAATGATTGAAGAGACTTCATCTGGAATATTAGAAAATGAGAGTAGTGTTCTCATTCTTTATAGGAGAACTCATGTGGAACAGATGTGACTCTGGGATTTTTTTTTTTTTTTGTTTTGGTTAAGAAGATAAGATAGTAAGTTGCATGTTTGTTTATCTACATGAAGTGTTGTCGGTTCCTTTTTCCTTTCTGCCACCAGTAATAATGTCATGCTTTGCATGCCATGCATTATATGTTCTATTGTGAATGTATTTAAGGATGCACTTCATCATCCATGCAGAGTAACGAAGAATTCACAAGTTTGAATGCTACTATGTTGGGATTGCAAAAGAAGTGGACCAATAATTGTCAGCATCTTCATCCCAATGAGTCATTTCCTGACTTAAATATATCCCAAACAAAGGCTCAAGATGCTGCAATTCTTGATGGCTTGCCATTTGGTTTGGGTTTTAGAGAAAGCAGCAGTAAAGATCTATCAGTTGATCAAATCCAACATTCTAAACATGGTCTCTACGTGTCTAAGGAGTTACCTGGTATTTACCCATCAAAGCAGATGTTACATGTTTCTTCAGAACCCTCTGGCAGAAATACAGGAACTCACAAGGGAGCAGTTGGTTCAAAGAGTCAGCAATCTGACACACAGAACCCTTGGGTTGCCCCTTCCCCCGTGGCCAGATCTTCTTCCTCCCTTTCTTCTGTGACCACTGATTTGGGATTGGGAACGCTATATGCATCAGCAGCTCAGGAGCCAAATACCCCAAAAGTACGAGATCATAGAGAGGGTATCCAGCACTTTTCGGACTCCATTTCAGCTGATCTTGATGCTGTGAATGAAAATGCTTCACACCATATTGCTCAATCCTCTCCTTGCTCTGGTCCTATGGAAGGGAAACTGGATTCAGTAGATTTCAAGTCACTTAGCCAGCTTCTTACTGAAAGAGTTAGCTGGCAAGCAGAGGCCATATCTGCTATCTATCAAACCATGTCCCTCTGTAGATGTGGCACCAGAGAGCATAGCGGTTCACATACTAGAGCAGATGTATGGCTTGCTTTCCTTGGACCTGATAGAGTTGGAAAGAAGAAAATTGCTTTAGCACTTTCAGAGAAAATATTTGGAAACACAGAAAGGCTAATCTCTGTGGATATGAGTTCCCAAGACAGAGGCTACCCATTTAATGTGGTTTTTGAATGCGAAAAGTCAATATGTCATGACGTGCTTAGGAGGAAGACAGCCGTGGACTATATTGCTGGGGAGTTGAGCAAACGACCCCATTCAGTTGTGTTTCTTGAAAATGTAGATGAAGCTGATTTTCTGGTGCAGAATAGTTTGCTTCAGGCAATAAGAACGGGTAAATTTCCAGACTCACATGGCAGGGAAGTCAGCGTCAATAATGCAATCTTTATTGTAACTTCAAGTGTCTTAAAAGGTGAACACTCTTTCCTTTTGGAGAAGGAGCATGTGTTTTCTGAGGATAAAATCCTTGAAGCCAAAAAATGTCAAATGCAGTTATTACTCGGACATTCTTCTGAGGATACCATAAGAAGCGGTGACACAAATGTCAGGATAACTCTCGGAAGAGAGGCTTCCAAACCAGCAAGTCTGAATAAAAGAAAACTGAGTGAGAGAAGTGACACTATAAAACAGGAAACCAAATGCAAGGTACAGAAACAGGTCCTAGAGGAGACATCAACATCTTTTCTAGATTTGAACATGCCACTCCAGGAGGATGAAGAGGACTGGTTCGATGATTTCTGTAGTCAACTTGATGCCAGAATAACTTTTAAGCCCTTCGATTTCGATGCACTTGCCAGGAAAATCTTAAAAAGCATCAGTTCACAGTTTCAGAATACATTTGGATTAGGGTGTAAACTGGAGATTGACTATGAAGTCATGCCACAGATCCTAGCAGCTGCATGGTTATCTGACAAGAAAAATGCTGTGGAGGATTGGATTGAAAACGTACTGGGAAGAATTTTCAATAAAGCCTTGCAGAAATACCAACCTGAACCTAAGCATTCCTTGAAACTAGTCACCTGTGAAGGGATTTTTATGGAAGAACAAGCTCCTGGAGTATGCCTTCCTGCTAATATTAACCTCAAGTAAATTTTTGCTCGCCATGTATCAGTGTAATTACGGGTAAAACTTAGCTTTTAGGATAAGGGTACCTGGTAGTCAGTAAATCCCACGATTTTTTTTCATTTGGTTGTAAGAAACTATGCTTAAAGAATGTATAAGCCTTCGTTCCTGTATATCATTACTAACATGTTCTTTTTATATTTTTTGTTTGATTTTTGTTTATACATTCACCCTTCTCGATTTTGGAATGCCCCTTTCATATTAGTATTTGCAGATCATTCAGGAGATGATGTACCCTGTGAAGAACAATGCAGTTCTGAAAACAGAAAATTAGAGAAGTCGTGGAGTCTGGCTGACTTCCAAAGACAAATGTTATTATGATTATTATTTGTTTTAGAAACTATAATATAAATTTATGTTTCAATATATCTTGATTTTGTTCCATTTTAAATATCAAAATTTTTTGAACTCGAACAAAAAAAATCTAACTACATGCAGACTCCTTGAACTTCAGGCTTAGAGGGTGTTTGGGTAACCAATTTTTCACCTAAAAAGTTAACTTATTAGTCACATTTAATAAAATTTTACATTGAAAGATGTTTGGGTATATATTAATTTTTAATGAACGAAAAACTCCTTATTTGAAGTTATTTTGCCACTTTTTTTTTGTTGAAAACTGGATACCATACATTAATAAAAGAGTTTACAAAAGCAAGAGTAAAAAACTTCATAATCTATTCAAATAAACAATCTTTTCATCTACCTCCCTTTTCTATGAAGGAAATGGAGGTTGATCAAAGATACAAAAATTACCGTCTAAAAAGTAAGAGAGTTTGGCTATAATCTGTCAGCTAGGGTCATATATTCCCTAGGAGCATGAGAGACTTGGACAACCCAGTCCCTATTCAAAATAAAATGAACTTTATCAATTACATCCTTAAAGGGGTGTTCCTAGTCACATCCTCTAAGGACATAATTGACTGCATCAATGCAATAAGAAATTAACACAATTTTTCTGACACCCCTAAGCTAACACATATTGAGACCTTGAATCATTGCCACAACCTCAGCTATGACGAAGGGGATAATAGTTAGTTTACAAGAGAAACCACATATCCAGTTCCCTTCTGAATCCCGTGCATAGCCTCCACAACCGCTTCGGCCACTTTCCAAGACAGAGCCATCAACCAATAATTCTACATAACTGTGATCAGTTACCCTGGAATTTTGCGTCAGAACTCTTGGTCTACTAGATCTATCCTGAATCTGCACCATATCCTGGTCTAAGCATGCTCGAAAGAAACAGGCTTTTGCGGAAGGACCATTACCCATATATGATTCTGCCAGGAGATTGCTGCAACGCGTGGTCCATATTTCCCAACACATATATCCAAAGAGCGTGGACCAGTTGATTTTCTTTGTGTAAGGCAAACCCGCTTCACTGTTTAGGTTCCATCGAACCCACTCCACACCTTGCAAGGAAAAGAAAGAATTCCAGAAATTGTTGTCAATAATCTCCTTCCAAGCAGCTGCTACCCTTGGGCAATCCCTTAGAAGATGCATAGTATCCTCCTCATGATTGCAGCCATATGAACATAATGCGTTAGTACTAATTCCTCTGTTGGCTCTCAGCTTAGCCGTATGAGTCTTCCCATGCATGAACGTCCACATAAAAGATTTAATTTTCTCTGGGATCTTCCATCTCCATAAGCTCCTCCATAAGTTATCTTCAGGTTGTCGAGTACCTGCAAGAAGAAATAGATAGGCAGATTTCACTGTGAAACAACCATCAGTAGATGGATTCCAAATAATTTTATCCGCTCCTCTCTCCTCCCAGGGTGGGTGTGCATTGGTAACTCGATCAACAATCATTTGGTTAAATCATTTTTGTAACTTCTCCTGACTCCATTCCCCATCTTCTCGTATATAATCAACAACTCTTTCCTCTATGTCAACCACATCTCCCCGATTAAGAACAAGATCAAGCAGGGGACAATTCATTTCTGACCAATTATCGAACCAGAAAGAGGTATTTTCCCCATTACCAATATTATTGCAATATTAGTATTAATATATTCAAGTCTCTGCTGACCCTTTTTTTTTTACGTAGCCTTAATTTAGTTTATTATTTTGTGGTAGGTATGTAATCTTTGTGAATTAATTAATTATTTTACCTTATATACAAATTTAATAATTTCTCTTAAACATGATTTCATGACTAATTAATTGCTTAATCCAGCAGCTTCTGGGTAGCATTCATAGAGACATCAGCTTTGACAATAGTTTTGCAGTTTTCTTAGAAAGTGAGTCAAAGACTCGAAAAGTCAAAAGAAGGAAACAACTTCATTTTTGACAGCAAATGTGATTTCCCAATAAAATATTGGAATATGATTCAACCGAAAGTTTGAAAATTAATTAAAAAAGTAACTTTGCCCAATTGAAAAATTAGAAATTTTTTCTTTCTTTCTTTTTTTTTTTAAATATCATTGTCAATATTAGAATCTTCTCCTTTTTTTTTTTAAATGGAGCTCATAGGCTCGAGCAGACACTAATGACCTGAAATTACAACAACGAGATTAAACCTGTGACCTCCTTCCATTTGGGAGATGCCATTACCACTAGGGTACAAGGCCTTTAGTAATATTAGAATCTTCTACAACCTGAGTTTGAGATGCCGTGTTGGTTTCTGGGGCCTTTCCAATGCAATACCTCTCCACTTTGCCCCCACTAAATAAAAATGACATCGTTTTAAATATATACTGTGCAAATATATATTATGAAAAAGACTGAAAAAAAACCGACACACATGCTTAGATAAAAGAAGCTGGAATATATATGTAAAATCAATATATGTGCGCGCGCTAAGAAAACCAATATATTTTAAAACTGCAATATATACTGTGTAAATATATATAATACAGAAGACTGAAAAAAGAAACTGACACATGCTGAGATAAAAGAAACTGAAATATATATGCAAAATCAATATGTGTGTATGGGGAGAAAACCGGTATACACGGCTGACAAAACTAATATACTCTTGTTCTATTTGTATTTATAAGACTCAATTGATTTTTTAAAAAAATATTAAGAAAGCTAATTACATTACTTAATCATATTATATATCAAATTTTATTACATTATATATTAGTTCATAAGTCAAATAACATAATTTGAAGAAAAACGATAAATTTTAATATCTTAAAATAATATAATTAACTTTATTAAGATTTTTTTAAAATATTTTAAAAAATTTAATAAAACCTTATAAATAGGAGTAGAGCTATCACGTGTTTTTAAGGTTTCTTACTCAATGCCGATCTCGGTTTTTCAGGTTTCTTTCTTGAAAGTTTCTTCACACAACAAATCACGTTTTTGCTCAGGTACGAAGATGAAAAGCGCAGTAGAGTATGATAGATTAGAGTTTTTAAAACATCAATGGCTGATATTAGAAATAAAAGTGAATGGCTAAGATTGTGTTTTTAATTTAAAACCACGTCACTGTGATTTAGTGGAGGTAAAGTGAAGAGGGGTTTGCAGCGGAGAGCCCCCAAACCGGTCAGCCTTACCAGAACAAAGATAAGTAGAAATATGTTTATTTAATGATATTCATTTAAATGTTAGTATTTTTCAAATATTATTTTTTAAATAAAATTTTGGCAGGTGCGAAAAAATAATGAATAAAATTATATTGAATGTGGGGTTGTAGGTTAAAGTCAACTAACTCCATTTTATAAAGAAGATGAATTTTTTGATGAATCTTTCACAATCTCGACGATTTATTGATTAAATATTAAATATAATTCTAAATTATATTTCTTTTCTCGGGTTAGAATTACATGTATTAACACAAATAGATTAATAAATGAAAATTTAACCTTATAATAAGTTTACTGTGACCTTTTTTGCTAATTTTCTAACTATATTGTGGCCTCCAATGAATCTTCTACGGTTTGAGTTCTTATGTAGTGAGTAAATAATATAGTTTAGTCTCTATTTTTGTGTTTTAATAACTAAAGGGTAAAGAAGTAATTTGAAGTACTTTGGCCGAATTTATAAATTCATAATTGTGTTATATAACTTAATTCATAATTTATTAAATTTAGCAACCCAAATTAAAATTTGAGTACTTGAACTATCTTTATATAGTATTTTTCTTAAATTTTTCTTAAAGCGTTATTGATATGAATTATAAATTATAAATTTTTGAACCTAATTTTACCTAGAAATAGGCCCCACACCTTTTGCCGGATAGAATAATCAAATTCAAGTCCCTTCCTCGGCCAAAATAATCAAAGTAGCCTCGGGTTTACGGGAAATTGGATCGACAACCATCTGGAAGCTTCTACGACCAAAGGCCTCCACTCCATGACCACGTCTATGCCCTCTTCTTGTTTTTTAAACGTCTTTATATATTTCGTTTTTTTAAATAAAAAAAATCAATAATTGCAAATTTCAATTCAGGATTCCTAAACCTGATATTAAATTTTGTAGCAAAATTATGTAAATAACCTTAATTTTTTAAAAAATAGAGTTAATAAATAACAACTTTAACGTATCCAATGATTTGTTTGGCTTTTTGCCATCTATCTAATGATACTACCCGGTACCCCACTCCTATATATGAAACATAATTAAATTACTTTTAACTATTTTAATTTTAATTTTTTTCTTTATACTAATTTATTTGATTTATAAACAAGTATATAACCTAACGATATACAATATATAATATCATTGAATAACTTATTTAATTTCATTAACCTCTTTAAAAAAAATTAATTAGATTTTCTATTTATGACAAAAAAGAGTAATACTTAAGACAAATAATTACACTAAAAGATTCTTTTCCTGTATATTGATAGTAACAACTAATATATTTCGGGGAATTAGGTGTTTTCACATAAACACTTAATTCTATACACTAACGTTGTGTTTGGATTGAAAAAAAAAATTAAGAGAAAATAAAAAAAAAAGAATACTAGAAAGAAAAACTTTTATAAATAATTAAAAAAAAATTTAATAATTTTGAAAGTGATAATATCATTTTAAGGTTAACATATTTCTACGGTCTTTTTACGTGTCCCTTCATTATTCATTTTCATTTTTTTGTCTTCCCAGCCAGACGCATTATAATGTATTAATGTTCCACAATCACAATCCAATTCATTCTCTTTCTCTCTCGTAACTTTCAAACCATTTTGCCAAACGCCCAAAAACCCAATTGCTCCCCCAGGTTTTAAACCCAGGATATTCTAGCACTCCCATCTCTTTTCACCACGCGCTCCAACTGTACTTCCTTAAAAAAAAAAAAACAAAAGAAGTTAAAAGCTCTTCATTAAAATATTAAATCATGATGACTCTCGTGAGTGATTCCAAATGCCATACCAGCGCGTCAAGTAAATTTTCCTTTAGTGTTCCATCGGTTAACGCCGGGTTTTGAACGCAATCCAGCGGCTAGAAGGCTCTTTCTTTTTACCCAAGGAAATTTTGCACCCACTGTATTTCTAATTTTCTATTCCTCTCTTTCTTTTCACCCACGGAAAAATTAGGTCATGTGACTCGCACCCATTGTCTTCTGTCCCTCCCTTTAAATAATCAACCCTTGTTTTCCAAGCTAAATCACATCTTAAACCTCTCATCTCAAATCTAATCACAGTCTCTCTTAGCGCCGTTTTTCATATCTCCTACTGTTCTAATGGGTATGATATGAAGCTTTTGATCTTTGATTCGTTGGTTTTACTTCATTTCAATGTTAATGTACTAGTTCATAATGTGAACTTATGTGTTTGTTGACTTCTCTGAGCAGCATCAGGCAAGAAGATCAAAATTGGAATCAATGGTAATTTATGTTCATTCTTGTCTTGGATCTGTTTTTTGGTGAGATTTCTGTGCTGAATTATGTTTTTTCTTTTTTTGACGCTCTCTGGAAGGATTTGGAAGGATTGGTCGATTGGTTGCTAGGATGGCTCTTCAAAGAGACGACGTTGAGCTTGTTGCAGTAAACGACCCTTTCATCACTACTGACTATATGGTAACAGCTCTCTCTATTGATTCTGTGATCTTATTATTTTTTGAAGGCAATTTGAAGTTCGCATTTACTAACAATGTACCTTTGTTTATGCGATTGATCTGACAGACATATATGTTTAAGTATGATACTGTTCATGGCCCATGGAAGCACTTTGATGTGAAGGTGAAGGACTCTAAGACCCTTCTCTTTGGAGAGAAGCACGTCACTGTTTTCGGACTCAGGTAAGTGTAATTTAGGTGTTTGTTTGAGAGACAAAGAGAATTATATATTCGATTCTATCTTTTTGCCTCTATAATTCTTTACTGTTTTCTTATTTTGCTTGTTGATTGTGTAATGATACTAGGAACCCTGAGGAGATCCCATGGGCTGAGGCTGGTGCTGAATATGTTGTTGAGTCAACTGGTGTCTTCACAGACAAGGAAAAAGCTGCTGCCCACTTGAAGGTTTTTGCTACTATCACTATTTCTAACTGTTTATTTTGAATTTTTGGTTGGCTTTCTTGATTTCTAGTAATGGATCTGCTCTGTTTTGAAGTTTTTTTCCCTTAAACTTGTCTGGCTTTGACCTAAGTAATCTGCTGAAAAATTTTCTGTCCTTGCCTTGTTCACTAATGATACAATTTCTTCCCTAATGTTGAATGTTATTCTCAAATCTGAAGTCTGTAGATCTCAAGTTTTGAATATCTATGCTTGTTTATGATATTTAAGATCTAATGGGGATTTGATTTTGGATCTTGGTTGATGATTAGGGTGGTGCTAAGAAGGTTGTAATTTCTGCCCCAAGCAAAGATGCACCCATGTTTGTGGTCGGAGTTAACGAGAAGGAATATAAGCCAGAGCTTAACATTGTTTCCAATGCTAGCTGCACTACCAATTGTCTTGCTCCTCTCGCCAAGGTCTTCTTCATTCTGAATCCTACTGACATGCTTGTTTGTGTTTGTAAGTCATAATTTTGCCAAATACTATGTAACTTCTATGCTGTTGTCCCGCTTAACAGTCTGAAATCTGAATTGTCATGGCAGGTTATCAATGATAGGTTTGGAATTGTTGAGGGTCTTATGACCACTGTCCATGCCATCACTGGTGAGTCATTCAGCCAAATATATATATATATATATTGCTGCGTGGCTTTCATAATCATATCAGTTTAAGATGGTATATTAATCAAAGGGGACTCTGTTTTGTTTTTCATTCAGCCACTCAGAAGACTGTTGATGGTCCATCAAACAAGGACTGGAGGGGTGGAAGAGCTGCTTCCTTTAACATAATTCCCAGCAGCACTGGAGCTGCTAAGGTACATAATTATGAACAAAATTTTTGGAACCCAGTTTTGGTGCTCATCATCCAAACTGATAGTCAAGATTTAAAATATTCAAATGATAATTTTTAACAATTGTTTTTTTGAAAAAAAATGATAGTTAAGAGGTTTTTTTTTTATGCGAGATTATATTTAATTTAGATTTTATACTGATAAAAAATAATTATTTTTAAGAATAAAAAGAACTAAATTTGGATGGTCTGTTTGTGATGAGCACCCAAACTCCTATGCTTGTTAGATGCAATTAATATATTTGAATGCGCTAGGTGATTTTTCGCTATTAAATTCTAAAAATCTGAATCTGAATGGTCCATATAGGCTGTTGGAAAAGTTCTGCCCCAGCTGAATGGCAAATTGACTGGTATGTCCTTCCGTGTCCCTACTGTTGATGTCTCAGTTGTTGACCTTACTGTCAGGCTACAGAAAAAGGCAACCTATGAGCAGATCAAAGCTGCCATTAAGTAAGTTCTTAATTCTTAATATTTGAAGACTATGATTGTAGCATATGGTGCATCATCTAGAAATGTTTCCATTCATTCTAAAACATTTTCTGTTGTTGACAATACCCAGAGAGGAATCTGAGGGTAAATTGAAGGGAATCTTGGGTTACACTGAAGATGATGTTGTATCTTCTGACTTTGTTGGTGACAGCAGGTGATGTTATTTTAACTATTTGAATTGAATTATATTCTTTGGAGCCTCAAACCATCAATAAGTGGGGATTTAACTGAAGATGATGATCTTCCATTGATACAGGTCAAGCATATTTGATGCCAAGGCTGGAATTGCTTTGAATGAGAACTTTGTAAAGCTTGTTTCTTGGTATGACAATGAATGTGGTTACAGGTAATTTGTCTACTCCTTATTTCTTTGTAGAACCATTGAAACTTCTTCAGATTTGCACAGATGAGTTATTCACAACAATATTTTTGTTGGTCTCTTTTGGTTTTTTGCAGTACCCGCGTGATTGATTTGATTGCCCACATTGCCTCCGTTGCTTAAATTTAAATCCAAGCGCATTGGATCGGCCGGCTTTAAATTGTCTCGTTCAAGGATGCTTCTAATGTTCAAGGGTATCTCAGAATAAGCAATTGTGCTTGTCCTTAGCGCAGGCACAAAGCAATGTTTCATTTGAGTCCAGTTTTATTATAGCAGGGCCTTACTTAGGTGTTTCCTCCCCTTGTTCAAGAGAGATGGATCTTATGTTAAAAAAAAGAAAGAAAGAAAGAAAGAAGACAATGCAAAGTAACATTTGGTTTCTTTTATACTTGTTTTTGGTTTAATAGTAATTTTGATTTAGTTTCAATTTTGTTGTTTATATCTTGATAGGAGAGTTGAACAAGTAGTATAGAGTCCCATAAAGAGAGGACGGGGGAGGCCAAAGCAAACACTTAATAAGGTTATTGAGAGGAACCATTTGGTCAACAACCTCTCTAAAAATATGTTTTTTGATAGAGCATAATGACGTCGTGTGATTCATGTAGCCGACCCCACCTAGTTGGATTAAAGCTTTGTTATTGTTGTTATTGTTATTTTATCTTGATAGGGGCGCTGCGCTTTCACCTTCACATGCCTAACATGTCAATCAATGGTTTTAATATTAAATATATTAATCCTTATTATGATATTTGTTCAAGATCTAAATAATTAAGGGTTAAGGTGAAAAAAATACCTATAAAGCATTTTATGTGGAGTTCTTGGCATCTTTAACTCAATTATGATGCAATTTTACCCATAAGCCCAAAAAACCGGAGCAAAAATCTTCAATATATAATGGAATGCAAAATGTTAAGGATTGTTGGTTTCACGGTTTCACCTATAATTTATTACATATGTTGATGGATTAAAGCAAAAATATCTATAAAATATTGAACTATAAGGTAATTTTGTCTATCAAACTAAAACAATGGTGCAAAAATCCTCAATAAATATATTAAGGCAAAAATATCTATAAAGTTTTGAACTATAATGTAATCTTGTCTATCAAACTAAAACAATTAGTGTTAATCCTTAATAACCATATCTTAAATAAGAATTGCGAGTCTCACATGATGCACCACATGTTAATGGGTTAAACGTAAAAAGTATTCATAAAGCACTATATTTGGGTGAAGTTTTGCCCATCAATTATTAAACACTATATTTGGGTGAAGTTTTGCCCATCAATTATTAAAAACGAACAGTGTAAAAACCGATTTTTAATGGGAAAATTGCACTTAGGTCCTAATTAGCAGACTTTATTACCATTAAGTCCCATGAAATCACCTAATTGTGGTGATATCCTAAGGGACCTGGATGCAATTATTTTGAAAAGAAAAATGACTTATTTGCCCAAATTTAATTAAAATGATCTTCTTTCAAAATTAAGCATCACATTTTGACAGGTCCAAAGTAAGTTAATAATAACTTTTGAGGACGTGATAAGATACTTTGAGCACATAATGACAAGTCTTGTTATTTTCCAAAAAGAAAAAAAGAAACATAAGAAGCAAGTTAATAACAACTTTTGAGGACATGATGAGATACTTTAATCACAAAATGACAAGTCTTATTATTTTCCAAAAAGAAAACAAGAAACATAAGAAAGTTCATCCGTGACATGAATGAAGCATCGATGGATTATTATATTGTAAGGATATATGACATCCAAATGTAAACTATCAATTGATAGATTTTGGGCAAGTTAATAACAACTTTTGAGCACATGATGAGATATTTTGAGTATATAATGACAAGTCTTGTTATTTTTCAAAAAGAAAAAAGAAATATAAGAAAGTTCATCCACGATATGAACGAAGCATCGATAGATTATTATATTGTAAGGAATGTTAATGATTATACTAATATATAAATCCAAATGTAAATCATCAAAACTATCAAAATTACATAGCACATTTTGACAGATTTTGAACTTGTTAATAACAACTTTTGAGCACCTGATGAGATGCTTCATCTGTGATATAAACGAAGCATCGATGGACTATTATATTGTAAGGAGTGTTAATGATTATAATAGTATATGACTTCCGAATGTAAATCATAAAAAACTACCGAAATTACGCAGCACATTTTGACAAATTCTAAGTAAGTTAATAACAACTTTTGAGCACGTGATAACAAATTTTAATTGAATTTGAATTAAGTTATTTTGCTTTTCAAAATAATTGCATCCAGATCCTTCAGGACACCACTATAATTAGGTGATTTTGTTGGACCTAAGTGCAATAAAGTCTACTAATTGAGACCTAGCTATAATTTTCCCATCTTTATCACCTTTTTGCCTCTCCTTTTAGAAACTTTGCGAAGCTATTAGAAGAAGATTGTATATCATATATTAAAATGATAAATAGTGTAAACTAAAGCTTTATCCTCCCTGACACATTAAAAAAAAACCGATTGTTTTTCTTGGCCAAGTGTGTAAAACCCCGAGTTGTTATAGAGATGGATGTTATTGTTAACTGCTAATGTAATGTAAGATTGATGTTTTTTAAGGAAAAATCTCACATAAGCTATTTAGGGAAATTCTGAATCAAATTAGTGAATTCAATTCATTCTATCTAAACCATTGTTATTCTGTTCAATGTGACTCATTATTTTAATAAATATTTATATATAAACATTAATGTATAATAAAATAAAATATGATTAGATTAAATCAAATAATTTTTTGTGGTTTGGGAAAATCTTGAAGAATAATTCGAGCCTAAAAAAAAAAGGAAAGTGTAACTTGTAACACCCAAATTTTTATTTGACCAAATCTCAATAAGTATTTCAAATATAACTGGTAAGAATGTTCAACATCCGAATCATCAAAATACATATTTAGTTCAAATAAAAACATACATTAGTTTTCAAGTGACATCCTCAAAATAGTTTAATGAATAAAAATAAAATGCGGAAGTCTTAGGGTCAGGGTAAATAAAATATAACATGTTCTAAGAGTACAAAAAAGCCATTATGGTTAACTCCATATATAGGTTGCCTTTCCTTGCTTCCTACTAAATCAATCACCTGAAAAATATTAATATGAAGGGATGAGATGCCACAGTCTCAGTAACTATTGAAAATTTCTACCACTCACAAGCAAACTATATATGACTTAAAAGAAAGAACTAATTACACATATATTGGCATATATCATGAACTTCATATAACACAATTTCAAATTAAATCATCATTTTCAAATCTCTATTTTTATCACAATCAACAATTATAATTATGCAATATCCAACCTCCCTTATATCACTATCCACCCTTATTCTGCGAACTGAAGTCATAGGCTAACAAGAACTTATCCATTTAACTAGATTGTCCCAAGCTCACCAATTTCTTAAGATACACCCGGTCAAAGGTATAAAGCTCAAATCTAGAATATGGCTCCCCTCCTTAAGACAACAAAACTAAAGAGGTGTCCCATATCCCTAGCTCCAACACAAATCCCTGCCAAAGGAAAGCATGGAAGAAGGGGCTCTGAAAAGTGTCATCCATTGTGCATCGAGTGATGACATACCACGTGGTAAAAGATCTCAATATATAAATTTCTTCTTACTCAAACCCATCACAAATGCCACCTTCATAATAGATATCTTCAATCACTGTTATATATAACATCATCATGATAAGGTACCATAATTCATTCTTCCATCTATATCAAGCATCATAACACATAAAAGCATGTTTGAAATGAGCAATTATCTAAACATGCATTAATTATAATTAACATATTTGCCAAGGGAATAAAAATGAATTACAATTAAATTCACTTATAACATCACATACTTAAGAATTTAGAATGCATACACATATACATATAATTCAGTCTATTTTTTAAAAAATCATTCACAATTTAATCACACACAATTCACAAGTATATGGAAGAATATTCAGAGTTACTTGCAACTCGCTAATCACAAAATCTTCATCCAAAGTTCTCAACGAGAGTCTATAAATTCCCAAACACACATACATATTAATATATACTTCTCCACTATTCGTTATCCCTTAAACTATCATATAAAAATTTCAACAATATATATATCAGTTATATTGATTTATGTATTATTATGTATTATTATTATTATTATTTAAATTTAGGTTGGCTTAGAATAAAATTGTTTTACTATTTTGTTGTTGTTGTTGTGCAAGTAGATTTACGTGAGCTTACTAAGTTATAGCTATATAAATACTTGTATTTATAACCTTGTGAAACTTCCTACTTACAATAAGGTGTTAAAGTATTTATTTTAGTTACATTCTAATTTCTAAACTCATGTAAAAAAAAGAAATTGTTTGACTGAATGCATTTGAAGGATTAGATTAGACAAATTATATTTTCTTTAGGCATTCTCCCAAACCAAAACTCAAATACCTTAGATATAGATGTACAAAAAAATAATTTCAGTATTACATGGGCTAGGAATTCCACCATTTTTTTTTCTCGACCAATAGAAAGACCACCCCTTTTAAATGCCGCTAATATGTGTGTGTGGAAAGAGCATAACCGAAAGAGTTTCAAGAGATATGGAAGAGAACTATGGTATGGGGAATATATTTGTTTGTGCGAGCTCGGAACCCAAAAGATGATAAAAATAAAAATAAGAAGAATAAGTGAGTCACAGTGGGTCATGAGTTGAAAAGATTTAATAATATATACATATACTTACAAAACTACACGCATGGTGGGAGAATGCTGTCAAAAAGAATTGAAAAGACGTATTTGCTATGGTAAAAAGTAATAATTAAATGAAGACAAAAGGCCATAGGCAAAATAAAAACGAATCAGAGGAGAAGACTACTAACCATGAACGGGGAGGGGCTTTCCTCCATGGCCCCTCCCTCCTTAACCCCTCCTTGTCCCTCAATTTGGGGGAGCTCTAAAATATTTTTTTGTGTGGGTCTTTTATGACTAGATTCTACATAAAATAAGTGACATTTTGATATATTATGGACG
>JBAGKO010000011.1:12404681-12417109 GCA_037177275.1 Acacia concinna | reverse complement strand
CTCCGCACGCCCAAAGCCTCCACCCACGCCCATGTCTCAATCTCAATCACGCAGCACGCCAACACACGTCTTCCTCTCCGTCTTCCTCTCCGACTCAGTCATGTCTTCATCTCAGGTTGCCTCTGAAAGTCTGAATGAGACACAATTTGCTGAAGATGGCCTCTAAAAGTTTGATAGCGTTTTTCATAAATCTGAAATCTCTTCACTTCACTTCGTCTTTCCTTCCTTCTTTTGGGTCAAAACTTCATCTTTTTCATCTTAGATCTGGAGTTTCTTTTAATCTTTCATCTTCGTCCTTGATCTGGGAAATGGTTGACTCAGTAGCTTGCCTGACTCAGCTAGGTCACACTGAGTCTGCCAAGTTGACTCGGAGTCAGATGTGACTCCGGTCTAAACGCTACCCCAGACCGGATTTCAGGCCGGTTGGCTGGTTTCTGATCCAAACCGGCCGGTCCGATCCGGGTTTCTAAACACTGATTATTATAGCCTTATTAGTTGTTAAATGATTATTTTTAATAATAAAATCTGAACAATTTATTTAATATTAATATTTTTTTAAAAAAATTAAATCGGAAAATCCCGATCCCAATCTTGTGGTCTCGGGATTGGAACCAGGATGCAATATTACATCCCGACTCAAACTTGGGACCGGAACCGGAATTAGTCCTGGGTTCAGGATTACCTAATTCTAGTCCGGTTTAAGGTTTGAACACCCCTAGAATTTACCACAACATTACTATAACCATATAGAATCAAAGGAATTTCAAATGGAACATAATACCAAGATGATTAATAGAGACAAAGTAGCCAGCACATCAATTACTTGATCACTTTGTATTAACTGCTATTGTCAAATATACCCTAAATTGAAAAGGCATGCAGATCATGAAATTACCATAACCTATGGTCCACATTACAATGGCAATTTAAAAAACCGAAATCAACTAACAAATTTAACTGAAGCAAAGTCTACAAATAAAATACATGGCACTCAAATGCGAGGCACATATATGAAATCAAGTAACCATGGCAACTCATCATTATAGGTTCCTAAAACTTCTTCGTAGACAACATTTATGGTGGTCTTATTTGAACCATTTTGATTGATAGGGACATATAACTTCAACCCATCCATGCTTCTAACCCTTGATAAGGCAACATATAGTTGACCATATGTGAATACGGGCTCAGATAAATAAACCCCCATGTGACGAAGAGATTGGCCTTGGCTTTTGTTGATAGTCAATACCAAAATTCAAGTTTATTGGGAATTGCCTCCTTCTCCTAAGAAATGGCCATTTACTCTCTAAAGGGTAGGTTTGTGTCCATCCTATGTATCAAAACCTTTTAATTTAGACTTGAACAATTCAATGTAATGGCTTCAATGACATGCTTGCTAAGCTTAAATATATGTAGCCGGGTGTCATTGCATAGCCCTAAAGCTTGGTTTATGTTTTGTAAAAGCATAATAGGAGAACCAACTTTCAATGTCAACTTGTGAGGGGGAAAACCATAGCTATTAATAGTGTTCAAGAATTCGGTTATGTACAGATTGTCAAAGCTATCACTATCATCTTTAGATTTACACACACAGTCACAATTCATATATTCATGGGCTTCACTAAGCAATAATAAGCACATGTATTCATTGATTTTACTAACTGCATCTGTTGTTGGTGCTAGAATTGCCTTGTCATCAAAGTACTCATTGTTGGACAAGTTATCTACCATATTTGTATACGTAGATGATACAATTGAATCAATTGGATTTTCTAATTTATGAAGCAGAAATTGATCTTGGATCTTGATATGATACACACCATCATGTGATTCACCTAGTTTCCAATCACCCACATCTAACAACTATTAATTGAACCACTCTAACTTCCTAATGTTAGTATTTATAGATCCAATAGTCAACCTCATGTTCTTTTCCAGAAGAAAGATGGTGCAATAATATGATAGAGATGAAGAGCTAATACATGCATTAACAATTATATATCTTGAACCTTTTGGTATTTCTGGATGCATCTGATGAAAATATCCACCCATAAGAATACATTTGCCACTAAATGGTTAGTTAGAATGCATAATATCCCTTAAGGAACGATCAAAAGCTTCAATGCAATACCTTTGAACCATAGGTGCTTCATCCCATATGACTAACTTTACGCTAATAACAAGTTTTCAAGTGCTGAATTTTGCCTAATCAGACACATTGAATACTCATTTATTTGTATTGGAATTGCAAACCGTGAATGAGTTGTTCTACCCAAATGAAGTAATGTTGCTGCAATGCCACTAGATGCAACGGTTAATACAATTTCTCCTCTAATACAACGTAGAAGTTAAAGCGTTCTATAAATAAGTTTTCCTTGTACTCCATATCCATGAATGAAGAAGAATCCTCCTAAAGCTTATTCTAAGAAGATCATAACTTGATCAAACATATTTTTTTGTTCACCAGTAAGAGAATTTCTTAGATCCTAAGTTTCAACTTGTAAAGATGACCGATCATAATTCAATTCTTGAAGTATTAAATTATTTGACACATTAATGGTAGGTGCTTTAGAAGGGATTAGAAGGCATGGATAGTCATGAAAACTCTTCCCATTGTCCCTAAGTAATTGATCAATGTCTTTCAATGCAGCTTGTTCTTTGTCACGATTTGATATTAAAAAACCTGTGGACAAAATGTCATTCATAAGTTTATGGCCATTAAATTAACTAATTCAAAATGAAATAGTGCTTACATGAATAATGAGGATGATCATGTGGAATATATAATAAATCATCTGAAAGGATCTTCATGCAATGATTCCACACAAACTCAAGATGTTGTAAGCAATTACACATAAGCATTGTCACAAACAATTCCTTAATTATGAGCCATATGCCTACATGGATGCTTCAATGGTCACATTTATATACTCCTTATCATCATCTAATAAACCTAAAGCTTCACATGCAGCTTTGAAGTTGTCAAATGTGACTCCATCAATAGTCTTGATATCATCAAATGACCTTGGTACTCTTACTTTTGTTAGCAAAATACAAAGGCAGTAAAATTTTTCAAAACTTGAAGATGTATTTAAAATCTTACATATAACAAATCCTTTTTTCCTTTGCCTCCATCATTGTTTACTTCTTGCGTACACATAATCTTGTGGAAACTCTGAGTATGTCAAAGTAACAGCAAGATCATCTTCTTTATTTATTTTCATCTAAGATAAGAACTATAATTCACATACTCTAGGGTTATTCAAGACATTGGAAATGTCATTAGTATTAGTGTAAATCACATGCCATTGGTTTAGGAGGTGGCCTAGAAGCTTAATTTTTCAACAGATAGAAACTTGTGGTGGATCTTGAATCCGAATATTCGACATGCACCTTCATAAGTAGATATATATATAAATTTATAATACTACTTAATTTCATCAATTAGTGTCTTGCCATTTCTATTACCACCTTTCTCAAATATTCCAACAACCACTCTATCATTTCCTTTACTGATGTACTTGAATAAGTACTTTATGGCAATAGATTAATTGTATTTCTCTACATTGATATGAGTTTGAAATATGGTAAGCAATCAAGGATTGTATGGAACAACAAAATGGTTGTCTAATAGAATGCCTTTCACTTATATGATTCTACCATCATCCCTTCTTCGGTATATAGGATAGCCTTTCTCATCAATAGTAGTGGAATCATTGAATTTCTTTGAGAACTGCTTGCAACATTTTTTATCCTTCATACATGGCGATTTAGGATTGCTATTACTGCATGGATCATGAATATCGTTTTACTAATTCATACAACACAGATGATATCTCCCTATATAGGATTTTAGCTTATCACTTTGTCTACAACTTTATTTGTTAATAAAAAGAAGTATGTGTACATGCAGTAACCCCTTCTTTTGGAATTCAATAGTATAGAATTTTGCATAATGTAAAAAACAATAATTATTTAGCTTACATTTATATACTTAGGCCATAGAAGTTTTGGGTAGAAAAAAAAAAGCTAGGCCATACAAGAAAGAATATATTTCAACACAAACATAAGCATACTTACACGTATGGACCCAAATTTATTTCTCACTTTCAAAACCTTTATTAGAGATTGTAACTTTAACTTGAAAATTCTAGATATAATTTCATGCTTATCACAAGGATGTATTCATATTGATCACAATACCTTATGACAATTATGATAATCAAGTGATTCTGATTCCCTCTACTACTTAGTTTGTGGACTTCCATTCTAGTGGGTCCTAATTGAGTCCAGTTGTAAATGATTTAGTCTTGCGCATACATATAGTTTATTGGAGATTTAGATAGTACACATATTGGTGAATAGGGTACGTGATAGACTTGAACCATATATGGGTAGTTGTTTTCTCTATTTGAAGCATAATGAATGTGCACTTAGGTACTAAAATTGGTAATGGTTGTTCTTGCAGTGAATTGCCCAATAAGCCCTTTAATCTAGCACTTTTCCATTTGAAAACCTACTTTATAGGTTCTTGAAAGGTGTCTTGCAGTTTATCTAAAGATTTACTATTTGGAAAGCTATAATATGGACTTGACTCACATAGACAAAGTAAATAATCAAAAGATACCATCAAAGCTTATTTGTAAATGCCGTCATGGTTCCTATATACATGGATTGAATTAATTTTCTGTCATGATGTTTTTTTATTCTTGTATGTTCTATTAGCAACTCATATATGGTTGGAATGTATACTTACTACCTTTTTTACTAACAACATTATATCAAAATAAAACATGACCTTCCAGACATAAAGTAAGTAGTGATATATCATATCATGGTCACAACATAAACTAACTATACATACATAAATTGCATATTGCCTCATGAAGTTGATGCAATAAATTGTAACAAACCAATTAAATCACCTTGAACTCAGTACCTTCCAAGACTTAAATGATGGCTATTTCATGTATAAATTGACAGATTTATACTAACTCATTATTCTTCAAATTGCATCATCATTTCATTATAGGTTTCTATGTATAATCACTACCATCTTAAGTGCCATCTTACATGTAAATACAAATTCTAGCATGATTGTCCACTTTAGAAAAAAGTTATATATATATATATATTGCTACATAATATTGTCACTAAAAGTCCATGAAGTAAAACTCTAACAAAAAAAAAAATCTTCAATTGAGTATCTACCAAGTATCATTTAAAGGATATTTAATCATACTAATGAACAATCAAATCAAACTTAATTCATTAAAAGAAGCATGTTAGATTGGAATATACCACAGAGAGCATATCAAATAGTTCCATATGTAACTTGACAGATCCATATTGAATCCCAGAAACATACAAAAAAGTTCAAGCTCTCCTTTCATGTAAACTTATATAGCATCAATTCTTTGGTAAATAGACCATGTCAAGTGTATTAAAATATTTTAGAATGAGAAGATATATATCATATACACAAAGTACTTAATAGAACTTGTTGATGAAATAATAGCATAACGGTTTTCTAAGTTGGTTGCAATATTTGATATGTCTACCAATATTCCTATTCTTCAAACACACCTTCTTGGTTTATTTCTATTTTTAGTAGATAAAATTGTAGATGGTTGAGTATTGGCGTGGAAACAATTCCCATTATCTTGTAGCCGAAAATCTAATGCTTCCTCTCCTTTAGTTGATGAAGATGTTGAATCATCCATGACCAATACTTACAATAGGGAACTACAATAAAAGAAACATGCTTTCTTGTCAAATCAAATAGAAATATAACAAACAAAAACAACTAGGCAATTTGAACCAAAAATAAAAAAGGGTTTTGACACCAACAAGGTTCTACATAACGTAATTTTCATAGTTTTAAGGAAGAAAGTTACTCTAATATCATTATGTTGAAGAATGAGAAATGTGTAAAGTTATATAGTAGGTATATACTGTGTTGTTTATGGATGGATGAGCAAAGAAGATTTTCAATATGTCCCTTTGATAAACATCCAATTTTTTACTGGTTGTTGACCTTATAAGCATGCTACAAAGTGATAGTGATTGCTCAATATAAGTATGACTCATCTTTGTAACAGTAAATATGATATGTTAATATAATATCATTTTCCATAAGAGTTGACCAAACTAAGTAGGATCTGTTTTCATTATTTTATGATAAAATCAAACTAAATAATATGTAATAGCATTTTTTGCAATAAATTTATCATAATCATATTTTAACTATTTATACCTTATGGCTCATTTGATTGATTCATTTTTTAATGTCATAATGAGTCACAACCATACACTTTTCTCTTTACACATCCCTATGTGTTCATTTACATTTCAGGATGAATCAATATTTCAATATAATCCATTTTTGCTCCAACAAAATCCAACTTTGCTTAGGAGGATATTTACATCAATACACTCCAATTTTTCTCATTATGAATTTATATTTAAGATTATGGCCCCATGATGCTTTTTGCATCAATATAATCCATTTCTTGAGCAAAAAACATTACTTACTAACGTATAACATGTTTTGACATTTTGTTAATCCTTAGATATAATCTTAACCTTAATTTTCTTAAACTCTTCAGCATTTGGTTGGTTAATCATGGCAGTCTTATATTGCACATCATGTGAGAAATTTAAGCCTAACATGTCTTGTTCACTTAAGATTATATTTTGTAAATAGCTTTTTCCTTTTTCACATGGTGCATGGTTAACCATTGTTACCATTTGCTTAACTTGTTCTTTTTTTTTTGTTTATTATTAGCTATTACTACAAGTGGATTTTGCATGGGACTAATATAATTATATGGAACTTAGAACTTAAATTAACTTCAAATATGAAATTGACAAGTGAACAACAAGTAACTGAATTACAAGAATAAGACAAGTAGAAACTAAAACAACGTTACAACTAAAAAATTACCAACCTACAAAAAAACATAAACCAAGAACAACTAAACAAAGCTTAAACTTAGGAAGGATAGTAGACAAGACTCAATAATGAACTGATCTTATTAGACATAAAGATTGCTGACGTCCGCAAGCTACTTCTCTTGCTTCACAACCTTCAAGAGTCTCTCATCAGTAGATATAGATGGTGATGGCTCAATGTTAGCTTTAGACCCAGTAGCCACAACATTCATCTTCAAATTTGTCTTCCTCTTTCATTTAGTAGTAGTAGCATAAATTTCCTACACAATGTTAGTCAATGTGACCTCAAAAGAATCAAGGCTTACTATATTTAAAGCTTTCATGGTAGGGGTTTGATTGTTATTCAAACTACTATTTTTCTATGAACTAACCTAAATATCATGCTGAAAAAAATACTTCCTCTATTAATGAGCCATATATAAAAATTTTATTTCTGATGATTGAATTAAACTTTAGAGAAAATAAAATAAATGAATAAATACATATGCAATAAAAACACAAATAGTAACACCGGACATGTCAGTTATGTTTATATCAACCTGTTTGACTTGTTCATATGCATTCTCAGCTTGAGCCTCATCCTACATATAACAATATTTTCAATCATTTAATTACTATTTGATATTCACAATCAGACTTATGGAAGGTTATAATAAGATAACATGAGTGTTAAATATTAGTTAACTACCTCTTTCAAAGCTTCATTGGATTCATTTTCCAAATCATCATATTTAGTAAACTATACCACACTTATATTGGAACTAATGTGCTTGAAATTGAAGTCATTTAGCTTAAGCTTTAGCATAATAGTTTTTCCAACAACTAAATCACACTCATCAAGAAAATCATATTCTCTATCATCCTGAAATCATTAGGCTTAACTTAATTCACGTTGAGATTCTACCAAATATAAAAAGATTGCTTTAATGGATTGAACTTGGTTGTTGTAAATTTGATTTATGCATATTTAATAATTGTTTTAAGCTTAGCAACAATCTTTCCTTGCAACTCTACACTAAGTTGGTCCCATAATATCACAAAAGCAATACAAAAGCTATCTAAAATAGTATAATGAACTTCATTCCTACATATAATGTGTTATGTCAGGACAAATTACTGAATAAGGTGCTACCACTATTCATACCATATAGTAATAGTAATTATTTTCTATCACATATTAGTTTCTATTATGGGGTCATTGTCTATGTCCTTGAAAATTGTATAATATCTTAGGATTAAGATTAACAATAAGTTGCATGGTATTTCACAGAAGTCTCAATTATCAAACTATTCAATTATGTCTCCAATTTCTTGGATGAAATGATAAAAGAAAACTCTTGTAGAACTAAATGAACTACAAACTTGTGGCCTCCCATAATATGTAAAGAAAAACATGTCAACATATTTATTTAGTGGAAAAAATGATTATATAATAACTAATAAATATGATGAATGTACCACTATTACATTTGTCTGCAAAAATTGTCCTTACAATATTTCGAACTACAACAATTGGTGTTTCCATATTGTCTAGCTATGCCATATAAACATTAGTATAACACTCATCAAATAAGACATATTCAATGTCATTATTCCTACAATGTAATCAAGCAACAAACTTATTCATTTATGTATGAAAAAATTCAATGAATGCTAACATATCAACCTTTGGTGTAACAAAATAAAAGGTCATGGCCGAGATAAAAGTAGAGGGTGTATAATATGTCAAGCAATATGTCAAACTTAGGTGTAACAAAATAATCACTTGAATCCAATATGAATTAATGAAGTATTGCCTGCAAAATCAATAATGACTTCAAAGATGACTGACTGAAGTAATTGGTAGAAGACAATATAGTGCCTACTATAAAGAATTAATTGTTCTGAAAAAAAAAGTAGTTTACATTGAAGTGGAAATTTATATTAGGTAGTGCAATTGCGTGTTAGAACCCGTTCACACTATTTTCTCACCAAATAAGTAATATGTTATCACATGCCCCTATGCATGCATTTATGATACCCTCTTCTTGACTTTTAAATAACCAACAACTTTGTAGTGAAATTTTAGAAGATGGGATTCCCAAACCATAGATAGAGTGCTCTATCGATCAAAAGGTATGAAAGTTTATAGTTCAATTACATCCAAAAAATCCAATACCAAAGCCATGATTCTGAGATTATGCAAAGAAACATCTTATGAGGGAGTTCAAAAGTATTGCTTTTGTGGTCGTCATGCGCCTAGATGGACATCATGGACTGAACAAATTTTAGGAAGGAGATTCTATGGCTATCTTGACTATTCTAAGGCTTAAAATATGTTCACCTTACCATGTCTTCTAACCAATGTAATATGTACATCTTTCATACTAATATTTCCTTGTTGATCATTCTAAATTCAGGGAGGTTGTGGTTATTTTGTGTGGCATGATGATGATATATCTGATAGATGGAAGGTTGTCATTAATAAGGTTGTTGAGCCCATGGACAACATGTATGCTGAGAAGATAAGGACCATGAGAGGAAAGAATCATTCATTCAATGGTAAGTAGAAACAAATGATGTTGATCAAGAAGAAAACGAAGATAGTCCTTATTGGTCTTGTTATGTCATGACTATTTTTTTTTATTTCCATTGTCTTTAATTATTAGCAATTTGTCTCTAGCATCTAACTTATTCAAGTTACTTATCATTTATTTAGCGTGAATGTAAAATATTTATGTATATGTCTTGAACTGTCTTTGCCATATAAGAGTCTGCTATTCTGTCTTGGTTTGATCCTCAGTTCTTGGTGTTTCTATAATATCTACTTTAGTAGTATGAGAATAAAGAAAGACTAACTAAATTATTCATGGAGTAATTTAGTTGTATTAAGTTAATGACTAAGTATTGTGATTTCTTTAGCTATTTTAAGCAGTTAAATAACCTTTTAGAAGCAATTTTCAAAGGGATTAGTAAAGGGTCATGAAAGAGGTTATGCTATTTCTAATGATGTAATTTTTCAACCATGAGGATTTGCATTGATAACTTTTAGAATGCATATGTAAAAACATTCACTATTGTGGATTCTTCAAGAGATTGACATGAAAAGTCAATTGATCATTATTCCATCTAGAACTTACAATTATGACATGGATATATAACTTACAATTAAGTATGTTCAATGAAAGCACTAACACGGCTTATAATAAAATAGAAAAACAATCATCACATTTATAACATGATGACAAAATGCATAAAGGATTAACGAATGGTTCAACATTCAAAATGTCTAACTTTGAAATTAGTATAAAGAAGCAATGGAAATCTAGGATATATCACAATGTAGGAACTTGTGCATTATTTATAGTATAAAGGGAACACATTATTAGCATGAAAAGAGCACTTTCATTATTTGAGGCCTGAACTATTGACTGACAAAAAAAAAGCAACTGTTTTGACCATTTGTAAAATGAATCAGTGGAAATCTTGGAAAAAAAAAACAACTTACATAAGAGATGTGCTGACATTGCATAATGACACCAGGTTGTAGATATATCACGAGATAAGGGCTTGCGCACACTCATGCTGAAAAGAAAAAGTTCGACATTTCATAAAAAATGTGCTATATATAAAGGATGACATTTATAGCATGAAGACAACACATTATTAGCATGACGATAGGATTTCCATTATTTGGGGACTGAAATGCTGACTAACAAAAAAAAAGTAGCTTCTCTAACCTAACACCAATCCAGCACAAATTAGTTTAAATCGATATCTATTAAAATGTATGGAGCATAACATATCCTATCTTTAATAGCTACATGACAATATATTTTAATGTTCAAAGATACATGACAAAAGATAGTACCATGAAATTTCACTATTTTGGAAACTGAGACTTACCTGACACATAAAGATCTGTTTATATTATAAGAACATTTTTTAGGAGCCTTCAACATTATTCCAATATGCCATTAGGCACTTGTTTTGTGGCTATATAAAAGGGATGTCTGGCATACTTCTTCATTCATATCATTATGCATGAAGAAGAAAAGATACCTTAAGTTATGAATGATATTAAAATATGAAAGTGACGTTTGAATAACACACTTTATGCATATGTCATAGTCATTGTTTAACATATCATGATGGATATATCTCAATCAACAGAGATTTTATGCATTGAAATCCCTTAGGGAGTATTCTCAGTGTTTTACAAAGGAGAATAGTAAGTTTGATCATTCTAAAACATATAATATTAACCATAAATCAATAACTAGAGGATAATGTGTTAATCTAGTAAAAACATTCAAGCAATAGTTGTTAACCAACGAAAACATGTATGAAACACAATGGGAAAATATCATACAACATTAAATTTCCATCAAAATCAGTATTATATAAGTAGCTATCAATTCAGCCTTGAATTACTTCAAGTTTACCTTCCCTTCAAATTAAGTTCTCAGACATAATATATTATGTGTGCCTTCCAGATCTTCAACGTATATGATTTTTACACTCACCTACACCATTGGAAGGAAATTGGAGTAACATCACTGAGGATTACAAGTGGACCTCTCATCATTTTTGCAAGCCATAGCTTTAATGATGCATTGTGGAAGGTCCATTGAATAAGGCGTGAATAGATCATACTAGTTGTTTTTATTCTCCATAGTGTACACTATTCAGATGTACCTATGAGATGATAAGAACTCAAGGATTAGAATGCCCTCAATAGGAGTATGTTGATCCTCATAACTTCAAGCATCTAAATAAGTATACAACAATCATCAACAGAAACCTAGCTTAGATAAGGATCAAGATGCAATATGGCTCTGATGAGGTCATCTTCATATAGAACTCACTATGCTATAGTTACATAAACATAACATCGATGAGGGGTGCACATGAAGAAAACAATCAACTAAACACATTTAGTCCAAGTAATGAAATTGCAATGAGGTTTGCTTATTTCAATCAAATTGATGGATGCCACCGACGATTAATGAGATCCAACAAACATAAATTATAACCAATAATCTAAAATATAATATAGAAACTATAATATAGTGAAAGAGAAGGAAATAATAAATAATTAATAGTTAATAATAGTCTAAACATCAAAAATTAAAAAAAGAAGAAAGCGAATAGAAGAGCTAGTATGAGGAGTAACCTGAACATGAGAAATAAGAAACCTAAGCAAATGAGTTGAATCAAAACGTGAAGACAACATCTAGTACTACATAGAATTGTTTATATATGACATTTGTTTTTAATCATATATGACGGTTTCCAACCGTCATATATTTTAATGCCATATATGTATATATGACGTTGAACAATTGTCATATATGTATTTGAATATATGGCGGTTGCTTTTAAAAAGGCGTCATATGTAACATCCCAAATTTTGGGTAAATTCTTCAAGCAATAATGAGATTTAAATCTTATTATTTTATGTGCATTATGAGGAAAATTAAGGAGAATATTTA
>JBAGKO010000011.1:12392193-12404581 GCA_037177275.1 Acacia concinna | reverse complement strand
GAGTTGCATTTCATAAAGATTGAATTTGTTTCATATTCATTTATACTCTATAAATACGGTTCTCAAATCTACTTGAAGAAGAAAAAATGAATAAAAAGTGTACTAAAAGCTCATATCCTACAATTTCTCATTCTTCTAAATTAAATTTAAATTTGGAAGCACAAAAAAATGAATAAAAAATTTTATTGCCTCCTGTGGCACTCACCCGGATGAGCGCCACAGGAGTGAATACACTATTGAAAAAAAAGAGCTTCTTGTGGCACTCACCCAGAGCGCCACAAGAACTTTTAGTCACGTCAATATTTGTTGCGCTTAAAAAGCGTCACAGAAATAAAATTTTGTAGTATTGTGTGTAAAGCCTCTTGTTCCTAGTATAATAGAAAGTTAACTAATTCAATGAGATTAAAGAAATTAAATAAATTAGTTTTTTTGAATGAGTCCAAATAAATTATTTAATCATAACAAATCTTATCATTTCTTTAAAATATTTATGTGCTACTATGTCATTAGAAATGAATTATTTCAAACAATGAATTATAAATACTTTAAAATTATTTTGTTTAGTTTTCTTAATCTTCTTAAATTAATCAATCAGCTTTTATATTAAGATGACATGTGGTATTATTCTTGTAGGGTGGTTAAAAGATGAATTTATCCTTATGCTTTTATTAATAAAGTCTTTATTTTTTAATTAATTTATCATATTTAATAATATTAACTTTTTGAGTGAAAAGGAGAATATATTGATGCTCAAAACTTACGATGGTATTTACAATGAAGGAAATATAAATTGAAACCGAAATAAATTACATGTTAATATTGACTTTAATTATGGATATTCGCCGAATTTTTCTGAAAAGAAGATTCCAAAATGACAGCATCCATTTTTTAAAAAACAGGGACGATCAAGGGGAATGCATCATCACCGTTGATCGTTAAACCATAGGATAAGGGCATGAACTAATGTGAGGTGTCAACCATCTAGAAACCATCGATCCGTCGCTCTCAGGAATCGACATCTTTAAGAAAACTTTTTTTGTTTATGTTTACCTTTTAAAAAAGAATAAAGCATAAGATACAAAAGAAGGTCAGGACAAACTTAACAAATTTGGAGCCGACTTTTCATCCATATCAGAATGACAGACCAATTAAAAGCGTTTTGTTAATGTCACAATACTAGTGCTGGCTAAATATGTCAGTGACAGCCAGTGACATTATAAAAACTTCTCAGCCAATATGCTTTATTGATGTTATCTTATTTTCTTAGTAAAATAAGGATTCATAAGAAAATAAGGATTCATGCGGACGGTAAGAGCACAACCACGTCACCCACAAGCGCCAAAAGCGTGATCATCCTGATTATCATGTAAGAATGCTTCTGTGCGGACGACCCTACTAACAACATTTACGTGTCACTTCTTTATTTGATGGTCTTTGGATATATTCGCCGCCTAGCCTACCAGAATATTTTAAGCATAATTTTTCATAAATTTGTTTTTTGCCTTATCCATCAATTTCATTTGGTATTGTCTTATTATTAATTCATTTTATTTTTATATAAAAATGGTATATAATGCTTTTCATAAACTTGCCTGTGTTGTTTGTGGTGCGGCTCGATTTAATCTGACTCCTTAATTTAGTTTTGGTAACTTAAAATTAATTTTTAATTTAAAGATATAAAATAAAAATATTCTCTTTTTTTCCACCACAAAGATAAAATAAAATTACTATGATATGGATAACCCTCACTTAACAGACCTTTTTAAAAGAAAAAATTATCAAAAAAAAATAAATATAAGCCATTTTCACAGAAAAAAGGCATTCGATCCAATCATGCTCATGGTACTCCAATGGCATCAAATGACAAGTGTTTTTTTTTTTTTTTGCCATTGATCAAAAGACGAGTCGAATCACTAATTTTGAAGTTACAAAACTGAATAAAATTATTATGATTATTGTTTAATTTTTTATTTGTCACTTTTTACCATTTTTAGTTTAATTATGTTTTTAAATCCACAATATGAATTTGGTTCAATCGCATTATATGAATACAAAATATTTGTTAAAAGGTATTTATAAATTAAACATGCAAAGGATTTGCAAACTTTTAAAACATGTTAGGTATTTACAAATGTTAATTATATAGAAAGGCAAATTAAAGAAACAAATATTACATGCTTTAAATATTGCTAAATTATATTTATTTGGAGGGGAGGGGAGGGGAGAAATTTTTTTTATGAGTTTGATTTAAAAAAAAATTGAAGAAGTGGGGTTAGAAATTTGAAATAATCATAATTGAATCTTTTTTGAAATAGCAAAATCTAAATTTAGCCCTATACTTTTAACAAATTACTCGCTAGTCTGTGAGGCTTAATTAATAATTTTAGAATATTGTTGAAAAATTATAATGCCTCTATTTAAGTTAAATATGAATAGTATTTTTATCATATATATTACCTTTCAAAGTTTTTTCAAATCCACTAAACATTGAAATCCCAATGATTCTAATGATTAAAATAAGTATAGATTCTGACGTTAAAGTTAAGAGTATATAAAAATAGATAAATTAAAAATCTTTATTTTTACCTTACATAAGGGCATTATGGTCTTTCAACAACATTATAAAATTCTTGAATTTAAATTTTACTATTTTAGAATGATTTAATTATATTTTGTCCTAAAAAATGTAATAAAAAGAATATGTTAAATAAAAGAGTAAAGAAATTGATTCAAAACTTTTAATCCCATTTCTCATTTTTTTTAAAGTAAAAACATTTTCTCCTCTGCCCACTTTTCCTCCTTTCCCTTAGTACCAAACAAAGCCTGAAGAGAAGAAAAGACATACCGTGAATGAAACATTCTCTTGAGAAAGTTTGATCAACCATTCTCTTTTTTTGTTGAAAGCTTACTGGAATATCCCTAATATTTTGTTAAAGAATAATATTATCTTTATTTGCCACATAAATTGATTTTTTTTTTTAAAAAAATTCTCTTTCTTCACTGGTATAGAGTATAGACAACAGAAAAGGCGCCAAGCCGCCAACCAGGTTAACGTTGTTTGGGATATTTAGGAAAAACGAAAATTCCTCCCTAATTAATACACTAATCATCCCAAATCTTAATTAAGGGAGGAATATCTGACTATTAGTAATATTAGAAAGATTCCTCCTTTAATTAAAATTTCGTAAGTAATAAAAAGAATAATCTTATAAAATATTTTAATTTTATTAATATGCTCGTTAACATTTAAAAGATAATAAATTATCTCGAGTTGTTATATTTTAAATGATAAAGTATAAATAATGTGGAAAATTAACTTAACATAATAATTTCTTTTCTCTATAATTTGTCTTTCAATAAACATTTAAAAGGATTTTGGTTCAAATTCATCGAATATAATTGATGTGTCTGGAGATAAAAAAATGTTAATATCAATAAGAACAAAATAATTTTTTTTGAGGTTTCAATAATGTAAAATAACAAAAAAAAATGCACTATTAATGACAAAAAACCTTATTAAAAAAACACAACTATATTTAAAATTCCAAATTCCAAAATCTTCTAAAACTGGTTCTGAAGATGGGTTTGTTTCGTGATTGGCTGTGGGACGACAGAGAAATAAAATGAGTGGGAATCGGTAAAGAGAAGGAAGGAGCCGGTGAGGCAGCTAGGTGGGAATGTGGGATCGTCATTTTTGACCCAATCCATAAAGACAAGGAGGTCGAAAAGTCCACTCCCTTCATTCTCCCTCCCTCCCTCAAAAGCTTTCAAGTTAAAAGCTGAAAAAAAAAACCAGAACCTAGTTTCCCATACCTGCTTCACTGGTCTGTGCTTTAATCATCGCAAGGTATATGCTTCTTCATGATCGCATGCTGCTTTCTGTTATTCCTGTTTGATAGGTAATCGAATTTCAGTTCAAAATTTGGTCTTCGAAACGTGTTTTTGCTTACTTGCCAAGAAAATTTCAGAGAATGATGTTTGCTTGTTTATGGGCCTCGGCCGTCGACTGTTAATTAAACTGGTAGATGGAAGTTACCAAAACGATGCAACTGTAGCGATTTTTTAAAAAATATTTTAGTTTTTGGTTTGGTTGATAACAATTTTCTGTTTGCTCATTTTATTGTTGTTGTGCTAAAATTAGAAATTGTTATGTTGATGCGTATGTGAACGTTAATATTTCAACGGATGCTCGTTACTAACTACCTAGTGATTCCTTTTCGTATAACTCTCTAAATTTGTTTCCCTCCGTTAGCCGCCTCAACAGTAGTCCCACTATCTGCAAAATGGAATAAAATTCTGTTCTTTCGTTATGCCTTGTTCGTTTTCTTTCTAGGTTTCATAGGGGAATTAGAACTATAAATATTCTATGTCTTTCGCTCTTGATATCCTGTCTGGCGCAGTATCATATTGAACGTGTTACCTGTTCTGATTTCGTAGGTCTTTGTGAATGCTTGAAGGGAAGATAATTTCCATGTGCAGTGGTTCCAAGAGGAAACCTTCTGAAGCAGGTTTCGTTATGGAAGGTGAATATGGGAAACAAGAGGGGCTGCATCACAAGACTTCTGTGTTGCTTGAACTTGCAGCCTCAGATGATGTTGTGAGTTTCAAAGATGCGGTTGAGCAAGAGGGCCTTGATGTTGATGAGGCCTTCTTGTGGTATGGAAGGAGGGTTGGCGTAAAGAAATTGAGCTATGAAGCGAGGACTCCTCTCATGATTGCTGCTATGTTTGGAAGCAAGGGCGTGTTAAGTTATACACTCGGAACCGGTCATATCAATGTTAACCGGACTTGTGGTTCAGATGGGGCTACTGCCCTTCATTGTGCCGTTGCTGGGGGTTCAGCCTCATCCCCTGAGGTTGTTAAGCTTTTGATTGATGCATGTGCAGATGTTTGTGCTGTTGATGCTAATGGTAACCGACCGTGTGACTTGATTGTCTCGGGGACTTCTTCAGTCTTCAGTTCAAGGAAGAGGATCCTACAAGCCATACTGAAAGGTAAGGATGCTATTGATGAGGCAAATCTCTCATTTGTGGATACAGTTAACCAGGTGGAGGAAAAGCAACAGCCAGATATGGCTGCATCTCGTGTTTCAAAAGATGCGACAGAGAAGAAAGATTATCCTATTGATCTTTCTCTTCCTGACATAAAGAGTGGAATTTATGGTACTGATGAGTTTAGGATGTATACATTCAAGGTAAAGCCTTGCTCAAGGGCTTATTCTCATGATTGGACCGAGTGCCCCTTTGTCCATCCGGGGGAAAATGCTAGGCGACGGGATCCTAGAAAATATCACTATAGTTGTGTTCCTTGCCCGGAGTTTCGAAAGGGATCATGCAGCAAGGGAGATGCCTGTGAGTATGCACATGGTATTTTTGAGTGCTGGCTTCACCCCGCCCAGTACCGGACACGGCTTTGCAAGGATGAGGGTGCTTGCAACAGAAGAGTTTGCTTTTTTGCTCATAAGCCTGAGGAGCTTCGCCCTTTGTATCCTTGCACCGGTTCAGCTATACCTTCTTCTAGATCATTTCCATCCAGTTCTTGTTCATTCGATATGGGATCACTTAGCCCCCTCTCAATGGGTTCTTCATCGGTCATGATACCTCCGGTCTCAACACCACCTTTGACTCCTACTGCGTCTTCTCCTGTTGGTGGAACCATGTGGCAGGCCCAATCTAATGGAGTCCCTGCCCTGCAACTGCCAAGAAGCAGGCTAAAAACTGCTTCAAATGCTAGACATGTTGATTTAGATCTTGAGTTACTTGAACTTGAAAATCACCGGCGGATGCAGCAGATGATGATGGAAGAGATTTCTGGTCTTTCCTCGCCATCAAGCTGGAAAAATTCCATGCCTGATAGTCATTCTTTTACGGTCTCTTTCAGTGATCAAGCTGGGGAGCTAAACAGGCTTGCAGCAATGAAGCCTACCAACCTTGATGACATTTTTGGGTCAGTTGATCCATCAATTTTGCCTAAATTACAGGGAATTTCACTAGACTCTGCTGGACCTCAGTTGCAGTCTCCAACCGGGTTCCAGGCCCTGCAGAATGCAAACCTTCATCTTAGAAGCTATTCTTCTGGAATGTCCAATTCAAACGGGATGGGATCGCCATCTTCTGTGAATGATCATCCATCTGTATCAGCAGCAACCACAATGGCCTTGAATGCAAGACTTGCTGCCTTTTCTAAGAGAAGCCAGAGTTTTATTGAGCGCAGCAGTGCAGTAAACTGTCATCCAGAGCTTTTTTCTCCTGTTTCTTCAACAACAAAGGCTTCTGCCTTATCAGACTGGAGATCCCCTGATGGAAAGTTGGACTGGGGCATCCATGGAGAAGAGTTGAATAAGCTGAGGAAATCTGCTTCCTTTGGACTTCGGAGCAGCAGGAATACCCAAGTGCCGGAAAATCTTGATGAACCAGATGTTTCCTGGGTTCATTCACTTGTAAAGGATGCTGCGCCGCCAGAATCTGGCCACTTTAGTGTTGAAGAACAGCATAAGCAGCAGCTGCAATGCCATCATAACAATGGAACCGATGTAGTTCCAGCTTGGATGGAACAATTTAACATTGAGCAGGAGCAAATGGTAGCATGAATGCATCATAATTTCTTGCATCGGCTCTCTTTCCTGTTATTCTTAACAAGTATATCTATTCAATCATCTTCAAGATTCTATAGAAATTCATTATATTTAGGCGAAATCTGTAGAAGGTATAGTACAATAAATTCTCAGGGAAGCAATAAACAAAGTTGGGCAGGACGCAAGTTCTATGCTCCACCAACCCCTTGTTATTAGGGTAGTTGATTCTATTTCTTCTTTTCTATGTTTGCATCTCTGTTTTAGTTTGGTTCTATTGAGTTGTAATCTTAAATTGACCGAGAACAAAACAAGTTGTAGTAAGATTTTATTGTTGATATAATCGCTGTGCCATTTTGTTTCTATCAATATGAATAAAATTCCCTGTAGTTGTTCAAAATTCTGTTTTTAAGTTCTCTAATAAAAATTTGACATTTCAGTATTCTTCTTTAAGTTCTGCTCTTCATAATTCATTCTTCTGTGAAAGTTCCTCTACGTGTGCCTCTATGGTTTTCTTAACTCTAAAATATCAGTTTCGGTTGTGACCCATGTAGTAAATCTAATTGAAGAATCACTCCTCTAAAAGGCTGGCTCAATATAATCTTATCAGAGGATGCAAGTTTCAAAAGTCATATGAACTTTGCGGAAGTTTATTTTCTGCATTTCACTTTTAGTAATGCTATATGCCTTGTGTCAAAATCAATTTTTGGCAAAATTTTTGCATCACTTGAGAAGAATCCTGTGTGTGTAATCTGATGCAATCTTAAATCTCTGATTCCCATGCATGGTGACCATGAGGTAACTTGAAGACAGAAAGCATCAAATCTGCACTCGATAGTTAATATGTCTGTTTGCTATGGAATCACTTTTGCTCAGAGGTTTTGATTTGATTGATAGAATCAGGATTGGATGCTGTTTCGTTTGTTGTTTCTAAACTTGTTGCTTCTCTGTATTATTATTATTCTTCTCATCAGAATTTTAATAAAGAAAGTAGGAAATGCCTTTTGGGTTTATTCTTAGTGCTGCTTTCGGCTCCAAAAGTTGTGTGTTCATTATTCTCAGTGGGGAAGATTATGGAGCACTCAGCAAAGAGAAGGCACTCACACTTGCGTGACGCATTGGGACTCTGGTTCGTTCAACTTTTTTCCTATGGGGACATGGAACATCCCTGGTTTAGTCACTTTCTATTTTTAATTTTCTGACTGGTTTGGTTAGTAGGCCTAAAACAAATTAGTGAAAATTAGTAAAAAGTCCCTGATTAAAAATTTTATTAGTCAAAGACCTAAATTTGAGTATCGATACTTTCAATATGTAGATTGGTACTTTCCATGTATGAAACTATATCAGGTACTTTAGGTTCACAAGTTTTTTGAAAAAGACTATTCACTCATTTTCCTGAAAATAAAATATTGGGTTCTTAAATTCTTTTTTTTCTCTTGGGTTTTTACTTGCAACAATGGGTGAAAAAAATGAACACTCGTAATTATGTTTAGATTAAGCTCGGAACATCTCATTTGGGGAAGTGTTGGTGTCATAACAATAGGTTTCCTAGTCAGCCTTCAATGCATATGCATTGAAAATTTTCTTCTAATATAAATGACAAGTCTTTCAATTTTTTATCCTCATATATAAGGTTAAAAAAACACTCACTCCACTTATTAATATAAGTTATATTTACCTAATTTAATTAAATTGAAAAAGTTAGTTAAGTTATTAAATATGACATGTATTTTCTAAAACACCAGTCAATTTTCTTACTTCTATCATTCCTTTTCCTCCTTAATTATTATTGAACCGTTAAATTAGAGAAAAAATTTAAAATGTGAAAACTGTTTTTTATGTTTAAGGCCAAGATCAACAATCCAAAATTGTCTCATATTAAGAAGCTGAGGGAGTAACTTGTTTGAATTCAAGTTCAAAATGTTTTGCAATACAAATGATCCATCTTTGAAGTAAAGTCATTATTATCATTTTTTTTTTAAATTAGAAGAACACACACTAACTCCCAATGGTACAAACAAGTTGAACATGCGTTCTCTTACTTACAAGAAAGTATCCATCCATATCATTAAATTACAAGTCTGTTGGAAAAATCACTCTTGTTTGGAAGTAATAATTCAAAAAACCTTTAGGCCAACAAAATCACTTGGAGCAGTCTAATATGCGTTTAGGCCAACAAACCCAAAACACAAGTTTTAAAGTTACGAGTTGGATTGGACTAAAGCACTCGTAATTGACGCACTGTCATTGTGCATTTTGAATATGATTTATTCAAGTTAAATTTTCAAATATCTAAAAATAACGTGGCAATCATTTCTATAACGTGTCAGTTAGATTTTAGTCTCTTTTATTACAACAAGAAGATAGAAATAATGAAAATGTTATTATAAAAACAAATCATCCATAAACAATATCAATAATCAAACAATAAATAAATTAATATGTATTTTCCTGCAAAAAAAAAAAATACTACCTAGTTGTAACAGAATTTTCGTTTTTTATAACATTTTTAACCACCCTATTATAATTTATTCATTTAAAAAGGGGAAAAAATTAGACCCAAAAATTATGTGAAATTAGACCCAAAAAAAGGGCTATTTTAGCTTTCGTATAAAATATGATAGCCAAAAATAAGTTTTTATATAAAATATGTGAGCTCTTATTAATGGTTCGATTGATATATTCTGTGAGTTTCTTTTTTGCTCGACTATTCTGTGAGTTTATTTAATTAGTACTAACCATATGTATCTAATACACACACCTATCTCATACTAATATTTAAAACATCATTTTTTTCAACAAAAATTATTTTATGTAAAAAGTGAATTATTACAATTGCACGCAAATATTTTGAAAACAAATTCAAAACCTGGTTGCTACGAATATTTACCTTTTTGCTTTATTTCAAGCTACTTACTAGCTTTCTTTTGAATTATTTGTTTATTTGAATAAAAAAATATGGAAGAAGGAATGAAAAAAAGCAAGTTTTGAGTGAAAGTGATGGCTAAATAGCTTTATTGTATTAAATATTAGTAGATCTGTAGATGGTGTATTTGTCCTCTTTCCTAGAAAAAGCCACCTTCAAAGTACTTGCTAGTTGCTACAAATCGTCAAACTGTACAATAATAATTTCATATTTTTTCGTCTATTGAATTTGAAGCTGACTTTCCCCATGCCATCTGAGGTAGTGCTTTTATTATGATTCAATTCAAGGCATTTAATTCCTTGTCCCACTAGAATATTAGGGAAAAATCATACTCGTATATCTAAAAAAGATCAAATTTAAAAATCATATAATTTTCCTAAAATTAATGATAAATCAATTTGTAAAGTCTATGATAAGGTTTTAATATTAATATTTAATTATGATTTTTTTAATTTGTAATCTTAAAATTAATTATAGAAATGTTCCAATATTATTTTTGGTGAGATTTATTAAATTAAATTAAAATATTTAATTATTGTAGTACGAGTAGTAATTTTTCAAAGAAAAAGAGCACGAGGTTATCTTTGGAATCATTGGCGAATCACGAATGCTTTGTTTATTGCGTTTGACGAGGATGACATTATTAAAGTGTTGTACTCTCAGAGCTCACCATATGATATAGAGTAGCCCAGATTTTGTCCTCTGCACCATGCTTTAATTAATTAATATTTAATAATAAGTAATTAATGATTAAGGCACATATTACACATGCATTTTAGGAGATGTTTGGCCCACAAACAATAACGCACCTCTAACGACTAACCTAGCAAAACCTTCCTTCATCAACTCATTCTTTGATTTTTTTCCCCCTTTGAATGAAAAGTTTTAATTTAAAATTTTTTATTTGCTTAGGCTCCACTAGTACAAAATAACATATTTAAACCACCTTTTTTAAACCATCTATGAAAGAAGAGGTTTAGAAAATATGACCGGTGGCATTTTTATAAATATAAAGAAGTTGGTAAATCATTTACTTATATATAAGGTCTAAATAATATTTTTAAATTATTATTTATTTTTTTAAAAAACTTTTTAAACCATCTTTATGGATATCCAATTTAAAGATGGATTGAAAACTTAGAAATAATTATAAAATTCATTCCCACCTCATTAGTTTTTCTTCTTCGCTCCTTATTTCTCTTTTCTCCCTCTTCTCTTCTTAGAAACCACCATTCACTCTCATTCTCGCACGACCTCACTATTTGTGCTTTCGTCATCTCATTCACAATTACTCACCACCTCCGTCTTCAATCTCTCTCTCTCTCTCTCTCATCCTGCAATCAGCAATTTCTTGAAGCTTTTGTTGCATCATATGGCTATTCTTGCCTTCCATCAAGGTTTAACGTGAGCTTGGGTATAAATTTCTGGTATGTTGACCTGAATTGTGCTCTTCATTTCCATTTAAGGTTCAATTTCATTTCTGGATATCAAGCTTTAATGAATATTGTTTCTTGCTCTACTTTGAAACTGTCATTCACGAGATTTACTGAATTTCCTGCTTTAACAATTTTAGGTTTCAGTATAGAGTTCATTTGTGATTTTGGAGTTCTTTGCAGTTTTTGTAATGATTTTTTATGCGTACCAACCTATTTTGTTGTGCTCTTTGATTCCAACTGCTGTTTTTCGATTGTTATATGGGATGCGATGCCTGTGACATTGTCTTTATTATTTGGCGATGATGGATGAAAAAATCATGGTAATCCATGATTGGCAATGATTTTGGTAGATATCTTTATTTCCTCCTTCGTTTCTGTTTTGCTTCTTATTCAGGATCTTTGCTTCTGATTTTGGTTCCATTTTTTTTAGTGGGTAAAGTTTGTTTCCAGAATAGGTTTGGTTTGTTTTCTGCCGTGGAGTTCTATTTTGCAGGCACCCTTTGTTCTGTCATTACTGCCCTGCCTCTGGCATTGACACATTCAGAAGTTGTTGTTGTCCTTGATTGACTACTTGAGGGTAATGTGCATTGGTTAGGGTTGGTAAGAGCTTCACATTGTACTTCTGGGTATATTTTGGAATTTGCCCTATTCTTGTTGTAAGGTGGTAATGTGAGCATGTTGATCTTGAATTGCATTGTGATTACTTAATAGCCATTCGACCTCCATTGTTTGACTGCCTATTTCTCTTTCTTTCAACCTGTCTTTTATGGCTCATTTTCTTTTTATCTGTATCACTTTCTCAGGATATGTATAAGAAGGCAACATAATTTTGGGCAGAATTGCGAGTGGAATTGATGTCACCTAGTGCTTTCTTAATTAATGAGAAACCTAGTTCTAGTCAGTTATGGAGATTATATTGGGCAAGCCATTAGGTATGATCATATCAAATCTTGCATGGATGCTACTGTAGTGCTGCCTAAAGATGCGTTTATAATGTTTGTTGGATGTGTAGTGAATATTTTTATTGATTCTTGTTTTTCCTACTTTGGATTACAATATTGTAGCAGTTTTTTAGACATCTGTGTATGTCTGCTAAAGTCCTTGCTGCTGTGAGACTTGCAAAGCAAGCATTACTGGAAGATAAGTGTGTTGTCGTTGGCCTTTAGAGCACTGGAGAAGCCAGGACGGAGGAGGCTGTAACAAAATATGTGTGTATCTTTGTTCTGTTTTGTTTTCATGTAAAGCATTGTCTTTATCATATTAGCCTTGAGATTTGATTTCTATTTATTATTTTTGACAGGGTTCTGAACTTGATGACTTTGTTTCTAGTCCTTGGGAACTACTGCTAAAATTTGTGGAAGAAAATTATCCATTGCCGGAAAAAGCTGAACTTCTTCCAGGTATTTTAGTGCCTTATTTTCCTGGATGGTTCTCATGTGCAACATTGCTATGCAT
>JBAGKO010000011.1:12376030-12392093 GCA_037177275.1 Acacia concinna | reverse complement strand
TCTAGCTGTTCAGCCGCCTGGTGTAAGCTCTGCCTCCCCAATGACTCCTGGTGTGGCTAGTGGTGCTGGAGCGGTTCCAGTACTAGCACAAATGTAGCCAATGATGGTTCCTTATCAGATTCCTCCCACTCAGCCTGCTAACCCCGCATTGAGACCCTTTGCACTGATGCCCAATGGTTATACAACCATTCCAGGAGCTCAGCAAGGGACCATGCCTCCACCGGGTGGGTTATGTTATATTCATCATCTGTATATTACGGTTGTTTTTCCTTTGCTTTTAACTGTGTTTACATATTCTGACTGGTTTTATACCCCTTGTTTCTTGGACCCCTATTATTGTGTTATGAACAATTAGAAAGAGAGGTGAAAAAACACAGAGAGAGAGAGTGTGTGTGTGTGTGTGTGTGTGTTTTGGACAAAATGAGTCTCCATTAACTAACATACCTCTTTCCGTTTCCCTCGGAACGCTGGTGGGCATAGAGAAAGTGGCTAGGCCAAAAAATCCAACTAACTACCCAATCTCATCTATCAAACGCAGAATTGCTTCTTTGTGTTTTCTTTTTCTCATCATAATGGACAGTTACTCACACTTGCGTCTTCAATCACCTGCTTGTCAGCAATCGACCATTTGAAAGCTTTCCTTGTATCACCCAGCGATTCTTGCCTTTTATCAACATTTAATGGGAGCTTCGGTTTAAATTGTCGGTATGTCGATATGATCTATGCATTTCGTTTCCATTTAGGGTTCAATTGTGATTTTGGGTATCAATTTTAATGAAACTTGTTTCTTGCTTTGCTTTTTAACTGTTATTCTTAGATTTATTGAATTTCAATGTTTGCGTGATTTTGGGTTTCTGTTTAGATTCTATTTTTGATTTTGGATTTCTTTGCATTTTTTTGTAATGAGTTTTTATGGTTTGTCTAACTTGTTTTGCTGTGCTCTTTGTTTCTAACTTCTCTATTTTCTGATTCTAATGCTTGGCTCTTTATTTTAATTATTTCAGTTGCATTGGATTGTTCTCTTTTTGTGCTTTCCATTTGGCATTAATGCCTTTATATCACGAGGTTAGGCAAGGGAAACGTAATAACACTAAACAAAAGTTGGAAAAGTTTTAGGTCACGAGAAATTGGAAAGCTTAGGCACTTGTGTCATGAGTTCTGATTAATCCTGATGATTATAAAAACTGGTGTCAAACTTGTTTATCCTGAGGAAAGCTTTGGATTTCTTTGCATTTTTCTGTAATGATTTTTTATGCTTTGTCTAACTTGTTTTGCTGTGCTCTTTGTTTCTAATTGAAGTGTGTTTGAACTAATTCATCTCCTTGATCATTACTTGTCGATGAGCAATTTGCTGAAAAGGAAAACTGAACCTATCAGTATGAAAAAGCTTTGTTTAAATTTTAAAGGAACATGGGTATGGGTATGGGTATGGGTATGGGAGGTTTCTTATCACAATCACATTGTGCTTGTACCAGCCTTGGAACCATTCCAAATGGTAAAAATGCTGCCAATATTTCTGAATATGTGCACACAAATTGATTAATAGCATGAAATAGGTAATGGTAAAATACATTATTTTACCAACTTTAAGCTTAAAAATTTCGTTGATGCTTATCCTTCTTAGTTTTTCTTCTTCCTGACATGCTACATTACTAGTGACAAGTAAATATAATGAGCCATTGGTGCTTGAGAAGCTGGGTTTTAATTCTATTAGATATTTACAATGCCATGACAGTGTCTTATTTTCAATTATCATGTTGTCCCACAATCAGCATCAATGGAAGGAAGTATTGATAAGTTTAAGATTATGTAAAATTATTCAAAATGTTGTTACAGATTGATGTTAGAATGGTCATTGATCATTAGTAGTAACATTTGAATTAGAAGCACCGACTAGATTTAGAAAATTGTGTTTGATTTCATGAATAAAAACAAAGCATCCCTATGCTTATGGCACCAAAAGTTAAAACCCTTGAGATACTTCAAAAATGGAGTTAGAATACATTTTTATAGTTTTCAAGTGAAATTTGTCTTTAATTAGCCTTGAAAATCTCTCTTTAACCCAGGTCAATCATAGTTAGAGAAACTTATTTTTCTCACTTTTTTAGTTTGAGGGTTACTAAATATTTGTTTATTATCCAAATTGAGTTTGCCTCCCTTATCTTTTACTTACTCAAGGGAACAAGGTAAGGAAGTCTCAGATATGAAATTTTGCTTCTTCAGGATTTCCATTTTGGTTCTTTGGGATAGTGAGTCACCTTCACTACATTGGTTTTTACCAATTGCTTCTTGAGTTTCTTTGAAAACTTCTTGGTTTCTAGTTTCCTATTATGTTTTATCCGAGTTTCTTAGGTGTCGTATGAGTAGTGCACTATCAGGTGATATCAGGAAGTTAGTTCTGAAGTGTTGAAGTTGGATGGCTCCCTACTTCACCTTGCAAGTGTATCAGTCACCAATTTTGAGCTAGCTGTTGCTGAAGCCTTAAGCAATGCTAAGCTGCTTGAGCATCAATTTGTCATCTTGAATTTTTTTTATGCTATCACATTCTATATCAGCTAGAATTGTCATGCTTGCATGGTTCCTGTCACTTTAAAGGCTCTGCATGTTGCATTGATGTTTGCTTTCTTGACTTGTGCTGGTAGAGTTGTAAATTCGCATGCATATGTAGCTACAACTTTACTTCAAATATGTATGCTTCTGTTATTGGCATTTCTTGGCTGCTGGTGCTATATTACTGATGATTAATTGCCATCGCTGATTTGTCACTTTACTGAACCTTGATTTTGGATCCATAATATTTGCCCATTGCTCATTGTCTGAAATCCACTTGCTGGTGATTTCTGAAATTCATTGCTATTGCATTTGCTTCAAGTTGCTGTCATTCATTGCTATATGGATCATTTTGAGCTCTCATGGATTGTAAAAGTTGCTGTTGTATGCTGATTCTGAAGTAAAAAAAACATTGATCTCTTGCTGTAGCTGAATTTGCTTGCTGTCATTGTAAAAGAATTTTTTTGTGAAAGGTATTTTTGACCGTTGTGGTTTGCTTATTTTAGATGAATTAGCTAAACTAGAAAATTGCTTGTCATTGGACTGCACTTTGCTGCACTTGCCATTATCATATTGCTCCTGCTTCTAGTTTGAACTACTCTCTTGTAAACATTGCACTGATTTGGTACTGCATTTAAAGCTTTTCTCAAAGTCTAATTCCTTGTCCAAGTTGAGAGAATTGCCTTTTGGTGTTGCTTTCAACTGGTTGTTGTGGCTGCAGGATCTGATTTAAGGTTTCATTAAGCTATAATTGGCTCCAGAATCCTCCCCAATTATTGTCATTGATGGTTTTGATGCTAAGTTTTGAAGGCTCGAGTTCCTATTGTTCTGGCTCTTCTGACATTCCATTACAAAACGTTGCCCGTGAGAGTTCAGTGTGTGGAGTGCTTATCACCTCTGAAAGTAATACTCTTCCATTATGGTGGATTTAATCTTGTTCTCAGCTTATAGGCCTGCTACATTTATAATCTGCCTTTTGACAATTACTGTGCACTCATTGCTACATTAGGCTGATAAGCATTGCACTATTCTCTTTCCAACTGCCTCTGTTCTTGCTCATAATTGTTTGGCATCTTATGCATTGCTTTGACTTGGATACGAATTGCTGTCATATTCTACTTGCTAGAAGTCACCTGCATTTGCATTTGCATTTGATTTCTGATACTCACAAACATTGACTTGGATCTGATTTGCAACTACTTACATTACCTTTGCACAATTTTCATGAACTTGCTGCTACCCCAATTCACTCTGATCCTTGGTTTTGCTAATCGATTGGTTCACTCTTGTTGCTATCATGACACTTCTGTGAATCATCTGATTTTGCCTGATGCATTGATACTAGAGAATATTTGACAATTTGGGTTGTCTAGTTTTGTTTCTACTTGCTTGCTGCACCTAGTACAACTGCTGCATCTAGTCCAATTTGGGTTGTTTGGAATTGCCTTTTCTGCCATTACCACGTCTAGTCCAATATGTTCTCACAATTGCTTTACACTCTGAATTACTATGATTCACTGTGCCTATCTCTGACTTTGTTGCCTTATACTGCTGCCTATTTCTTTACTCTCATTAGGCTTCACATTTAGTGTGTCCTGAAATTCTTGCTGGCTAATTCACCTAGTAAAGCAAGCTTTGCTTTAAGTTGGATTGAACTGGCCATGTGTGGTTTCCTATGCTCATTTGCATTAAGAGGATTCCTATGCTCTTTTCCAAAACTTTGTTCTATTTTTATTCTCTTGAAAGTAAATAGTTAATACTTTGATTGAATTTGATCTTCTAGATGTTTGATCTTGATGAACCCTTTCCTAAAAAGGATATTGACCATATTCGCCAGTGCTGGAGTAAATATTTTCTTGACATTCTACCACAGTAATGAGTTTGGTCCTTGTATATTGTGAATACATTATTTCTCATTGTTGGGGACTTAGTATTATTAATTTAGATTAGATTAGTTTACCCTTCAATTGTTGTAGAAATTTTATTTAATGTTAAAGCTTTGTAATTGAATTTGGAAAAGGTTGAATTGTTGGAATTTGATTAAATTGTTAAATTGTTGAGAACATGTACTACTTAGCTGGTTGATTTTCTTTGCAAGTATAAAAAACATTATAGTGAGACTAATTAAGTAAAAAATAGTCTAAAAAATTTCCACATTTAGACCACATATCTATTTATGTGGTCTAAAAAGTTAGTTTTTATACCACATGTGCTTATATGCAGTTTAAATAATAGCTCTTGTAGCTCTTAATCAACAACTTACCAATGTGAACATCCAACATAAAACCTATCATGCTTCTATTGCATGCTCAACATACACATAATTTCCTCTTTTATCTTGCTCATTTGAACTTCTAACTGAGATTCTAATTGGGCTTCCAATCGTACATCAAGTGAAGCTCCTCTTTCTTTTCCCCCTTGGCCTTACTCTTCTTTGGCTCATTTGGTTTATGACTAACTTCAGTTCCACCTTCTAACTATTTCTACCTCTTATAGAATGTCAATGTGCTAACCAAAGAGTTAAGCGCATAGAACTCCATCATCTTCATCTTTAACACAAAACAAAACCAATGGTCATGTAAAAAAGTTAGTTTAAAAATAAAATCACAATCCCCATATATTATACCCCAAGTGTTGGGGGAGGATCTATGACTTATTTGCTCTGCATGACCACTGTATTGGATTTGCAGCCATCTTGCATATGAATTCAAATGAAAATATGTGTCAGATGACTCAGCCATGTTTTTCCCTCTCATCTTCCATAAGGGTTTTTTCCAACCATGGTCATTAGCTATATGAAAGACAACCATCAACATGTGCAGCAACAAAAATTCACACTTTGACATTAAATCACTTTTGAAAAACTATGTAAATAAAGACTTATAGTGGTATTAGTCCAGCCTCTGGGGCGAAGACAGTAGAGCTCACACCTTCTAACAAAGTATCTATACATGTGGACATACTCCTTACATACAAACAAATAATTAGTAATTAAAGTAATCTACTGTAGTATTAATTAAGATGCATTTATCCAACTAAACAAGTATGATACACTTACTGTCCAGCCTCTTCTCCTTCAAGCCTTGTAGTGTACAACTCAAACCATATGTCTCTCTCATCCCTACTTCACTTACCCTCACCCTTTAATTGTCTATCTTTATCAATCCACGAAGATTTCACCAGCCAGCTGGGTGTTATTACTCTATGTGATCTTCTCAATACAATGTTACACACTTGTGGCTACTGTTCTCCCTCTTCACCATTACTCCTAGTACCACCACCATCATCGTAACCATTTCCTTCAACTCATTTAAGTTGCTGGTCTAAAGGGTAAGTTGTGTTAATTAACTTATCATCATACTCTACCTCTCCATCCGCATAATCCTTATTGTCTCCTTCCTTGTCATCCTTTTTCTTGTCTTCATCATCTTCTCCTTCTTCATTTTCATCTTCTTCATTTTCATGCTTGTCTTATAACCCTTCATCATCGCAGAACATCCTAGTCTAAATTGTGAGCAACTCCTCAGTAACCATTGAAACCACTGTTAAAACCAATCTTGTATATGCACTCCTTAGTTGCTACAAATGCATTTAAACGATCAGATATGCACATGTTAGTGAAATCAAATGAAGAACAACAACTTCATCGCATTTACCGGGTCAGTCAATTGTGTCGATGGATTAAAGTCCCCATGTGCATGTGGGGCAGCATTTTTCTGACCATGGAGCAAGCCCTTCCTGCTATCCTTTTCTAATGCCACTCTTATCTTCACCCTATCATCATGCCAAAATGTCATAGGGTCTTCATTGTTAGAAGCTTTCATTTTCCCTATGGGAAAATTTTGTAAATAGAAAATCTGCACAATGAAAAAATTGAGTTATCACAACAAGACAAAAAAAAACAATGTGAACTTACCATCAAAAAGTAAAGACAATCTTCAACTGTCCTTTTCCCTTGCCCCTTCCCTTCATGCAAATCCCTTTGAAATTCACCTACCGCATGGATAGCTCGTCAAGAATAAAGGAGCACCAATCAAACTATCCAATTGCATCCTTTGTAAACGTCATTACCTTCAACAACCGGTCACTTATATAAATGCTCACAATTGGAGACGATAAGGTCCCCAATGTGAATAAAACAAACAGGAGCTCAAAATTCTCATCAACCTTCCCATCTAGCCACTTTCCTATCATCTCGTACCGTACTTTTTTATACTCACACCTCAAATCAGTAAAGTACTATCTGAATTAGTAAATTTTGTATACTAAATCGTCTCACCCCTACGAGGTAGACCCATCAAATGTGCCATATCTTTAGGCCCTATACTCCAAGTCAATCCTCTTATCGTCACTTGATTGGTATGAATATCAAAATAGGGCATGAACTCAACGCACAAGTCACGATTAATTTGTGAGGTGCAAATATTCAATACTTTATCAAAATCTATCACCTTCAACCTTGTTATATTCTCTGGTATACTTTTCAGCCTCTCACGAACATCCATAAACTCTTTTGGCGCATATCTCGTTAGGAAAGGAAGAACATACTTCTTCTCGGGTCTCGGGGCTTTCATTTCCCTAGCCCGTTGACTATATTCCTTCCTTTCATCGTCACTCAAGTTATTCCACGCATCTCTCCTTTGTAGACTACCATTTGCAATCGATTTGATCCATCTCTATTATTGTCCTTCCCTTTCCTTTTACCCTTCCCCTTCCCCTTCCCTGATTTCTCCTCCTCTTTCTTCTTGAAAAATTCTTTAGTTAACAGATTATACCCAGAGAATCTTGGAGCTTTCCCTCCTTGGTTTTGTACAACTTTTCGTCCTTTCGCCATATTATTCACCTACAAAAAAATTTAAAAAATTTGTCTCAATTTAGTTCTCAAAAGTGGTTAGGTTTAAGAGAACAAAATGGCATGCAAATGAGTCAACAAATATGCAAAAGATCAAAGGGAAAAATTACAATATACACCCGAACAGAACTAGTAAATGAAGCACTACAATGCAAAGACTGCAACAAATGAATGAAGTATCAACATGCAAATTATGGGCTACAACAGTTACATCAATTTTGGCATATTGAAATCACTAAAATCATCATGTGCCCTAATTATAACTAGGGTTAGGTAGTTTAAAACAGATTCTGTTCAAGTCAATAAATTCACCATTTACCACATGCTTAATTCTACCAATCAAGATGTATGCAATTTCGCTTTAACATCATTCAAAATTAACTCAACAATCATAGTCATATCTGAATGTAGTAGCTATGGCAATAACAATAATGAAAATGTAAGGATTTTCCAAACTAAAATCACCAAGGTAGCAACTGTCAGGTCAAATTTTAGCATATTCTTTATCTAAACTGAAGAAAAGTTTTTTAACTGCAAAATACACTAGCACCTAGAAATGAAGGCAAAAATCACAAAGCGAAACAGATTTACAACTTCAGCTCAACCAAAAGATGTTCACTTCAGTCAGGTAGCAAGTTAAGCAACGCACCTCCAAAATTTATAAAATTTAGCTAAATAAGCTCAACAAATTTCCACAAAAAAACAGAAACTAATTTAGGCAAAATGTATCAAATATGCACCAACCAATTCACAGTTCAAGTGCCCATAGACCTTACCTTTTAGCATAAATCATAACGAGATATTCTAAACACAATTGACCAATTTTTTAGCATAATGGACAGTAGCGCTACTAATATATGATCGCACAACAATACCAACTTCAAAGTGCCAAAGTAATGATTTAGTCAATTGATATGGTAATAGACATCAAAATGCACTAACAAATTTGCAATTGAGAAGAGAGCATGCAACAAGATTTCTCATTTATCAGATGCTTAAGTTCAAAATTTATTACACCTAATTGGCACAAATTAGGTTCAAGTTCAAAGTTGAATAACATTTGCAATTACAATACATAGTAGAAAATATCAACCACTATGCAATTGCTCCACCAAAACCAAGTCTAACAAGCAAACCACCACAGATTTACAATAGCAAATTACTAAGCCAACAAGACTTCACCAATCGAATGTAGAAGAATATGCATGTATTAAAACTAGATCCAACAGCCTAACAACAACTACATCCCTAATGAACAACTGATTAATGATAGCCACAGTCCTACTCATTCTTTGTAGGGATTTGGCTATCATTAATGTATAAATCAAAATAATTTCAAGTTCTAATTCTAGTTCAACTACATCCCCAACCTACACTTTGGTTGGACTTTGGCTTTCATTAACAACAACTACATTCAAAGTCATATTGATTCTAGTTTCAATGTATAAATCAAAATAATTTCAAGAGATTCAATTGCTACAAAAAATAGCGTAGATGTCGATAAACACAACTTGAGAAGGAATCATACCAAGCTTAGGAGACGAACTCAGTTGACAACATTAACTTAGGAGACTACCCACACTCGACCATGATGATAAGGCTTTAATAGAGCATGCCCAATAAAGTAGGGGAGTGAAAACATGATTTGTAAAGAGAGAAATAATAGATGAGGGGTCAGTGATGTCAAACCACACAATCACCAAACAGTCATTAAACCAATCACAGAGGCTAAGAAGGTTATGGTGGCACAAGATGACCTCGACACACCGATAGACACAGACAACAAGAGAGATAGAGCGAGAGAGACAAAGGTACATTTCTCACTTGTGAGACACCAAGAGAGACCGACCCACAGTGACCACGATCAATAGCTACCTGCATAAGACGCCAACAGAGATACACTGGTAGAGTTGGAGTGCCAGACGTCGAGAGACACTGACAAATGTTGACACAGATGCAGCAAGAGACAAAGATGAGCTTGCAAGACGAGAGAGTTGAGAGCGAGAGTGAGAGCCCATAGAGACAATGGATAAAGCTTCCCTCGCAAGACGTGCTGAATAGACAATGCATAGGGTCAGTGAAATTGCACAGCCTAGGGACATTTGAATTCATTAAGGGCAGAAGGAACATTTCTCATGGTAAATTAATTGCAAAAAAGTCCCACAGGACTTTTTTGTAATTACGCAATTTCATAGGACCGTTTTATCATATATTTCCTTCATTAGGATCAATACGCAAATTTCCCTAAATTTTATAATGATTCATATAGTAATTATTCAATAACCTATAAATACAAGAGTACATACATACAAGTTGAAACTTAAAAACCAACATAGTTATAGTTATTATTTTAAAAATTTAACATATAATACTCACATAAATGATAAAGCAGCTCATAACTTATTTTTAATATAAAACATATTTAAAGAGTTAATTTTAATTTTAAAGATATAATTTTTATATTTATCCCTAAATCATATTTAAAGAGTCAAGGGAATAAGAGAATTAAAGGTGATTATGGTGTTTTGGAACTTAATCAATTTCCTTAATCTAATCTAATAAGTTAACAATATCTAATATTAGGGCAAGAGGAGTATGTAGCGAGCTAATGAACAAACTTACTTTGCTGCTATTTTATACAGTATATGAATATTGATGAAATTTCACTAAACTAAAAATCACCAAGAGAAAATATGAAAACTCTAGCTTGGCGCCCTGAGTGATAAAACATAAAACTTGATAATTTCTTTGTACATTTATGAAGATGCTTATTTCACAAAAATTTTCAAAGGTTTCATTACAATTCTCAATGGCCAACAAGTAGTTGGTCAACAAACTCATTCACCAAGCATTGAAATATTTCTGACTCTAAATCTTCGCTTATACTTTCATTATCGCCATGTTTCCACACTTGGTCTGATACTGTTGCTTCATCTCCAGCTTTTTTGCAGGCTTCTTCCCAAATGTCTATGTACCTCTGTCTCTGCTTCTCTTTCCTCCTCCGTGCCTCGTTTTTGTGTTCATCGTTTTCCTTTAAATTCCTCTGTTCAATCATCAAGTTCGCATCAAAACGCAGAAGATAGTGTTGGCCGTTTCCAAGCTCTGGTGACAGCTTTCTTCTTGGACTCATCGCCATCCCTGGGGAATCTAAATCTGCGAAAAAATGCAATCAGTTTGGTCAATTCCAAGTTGCAGAAATTTGAAAACTGCAAAAACTTGAAATGTTTAAGAAATGAACCTGATCCTGGAACTTGGCGATCAAAGTCAAGCACAGAAACTGGACTTGTTTCTTCTGAACTGCACTCTTGTTCTGTCTTCTCTGCAGTACAATTACAGCTTGGTTTCTTCTTCTTCCTCCTCATCCTCCTCTTCCTTCTATCTAGCTTCCTATCACTCAGAACGTTATCCAACATCCCTGGTTCTGGATTAATATACTTCTTCTCAGGAGAAACCTTGAAGCTGGACTGTTGTATGATGTTGGTAACTTCTCGAAGCTTGTCATCTTTGCTCCTACTCTGTTTCTCTTTGACACTCAACTGGTTCTCAGGGGACACCTTTTCCCTCCTATTTTCCTTGGATTTCGGTCTCTGCTTCAATCTCGCAGAACACAGTTTGGATTCAAATTCTTCAGCCTCGAAGCTGAGCACGAAGAAGTTTTCGTCGTTTTCGAGGAACGTAAAACCTGGAACTTCCCGAAACGACAACGTGGATTTCACCCTCCGATGAATCCCCTGCAACCGATCACATTCGCCGAAGCATTGCACAGAGTTCATGGATCGGCTTCGAGAAAGCGAAGCAGCAGATGATTCGGTGGGTATCTCCACCGTGGAATCCAGACCCATCAACCTGGCGACAATCCCAGGAGCAGAAACAGTAGTAGCATTAGTAGAAGCAGGAGTCAAAGAACCAGCCTGAGTCTTGTGGTCATAAGCCTTGAGGGCATGATCTTTAGTTTGAAGAACAGAGTCAGCGTCTCTGATCTGATCAGACGGGTGAGTGGGAAGACCGCGAGAACAGAGGATTCTGCGGAGGATGCCGGTGAGACAACCTGCGGTGGCTTTCTTGGAGGAACACATGGTCGGGTCGAAGGAGAGAGAGGAGAAGGAGGTGGAGTGAGAGGAAGAAGAAGAGAATGAGGAAGGGGAAGATGAGGAACGAGAGGGAAAGAGGTTCATGTTGAAGAAGAAAAAGAAGAAAGCTGGGAAAGAGGGAAAAAGATAAAGAGGAATGGAATCTCAAACTTCCATTCAGATTTCAGATTGAGAGAAGGAGAAAGCTAGAAAAGCAAGATTTGAATTTGCCACTATCAGAGAGAGAGAGAGAGAGAGAGATGGCGGGATTTGGATTTGAAAGAGAGGAACAGAGAAAAAGGAAACTAAAATGGAAGTGAGGACTGAGGAATGTGTTGTGTTGTAATGCGGGTGTTGAATGGAGACGGAGGTGGTTCAGACTTCAGAGACAATGTCTCCACGCGCGCTGACCAGTCTTTTTACCATCTGCGAGTGTCGCTGTTGGCTTCCCAGTTTTGTTCAAACATGAGCACGCTCTTGGGGCGCGTGAGGCTTTCTTGTTCCCCTCCTAGTGCTTGTTCAGTCTGTGTAGAGAGTATTTGAGAAAGGAGGAGGTGCCGTGCCCAGCGATTATGAGTAGTAATGCCGCGCTTTGTACTCCTCTTGTTTTATTGTTGTTGGTTTTGGAAAGCAATATGCATGTGCTTCAATTACAGTATTTTTACTCCTATTATTTAGGATAAGATTTAAATGAATTATGAATTATCACAATAATGTAATGTCCCAAGAATTCAAAGTGTGCCAGCTCGGAGCAATTAAGTTGAGGCAAAATTGGAAAAAAAAAAAAAAACTCTCACATCTTTATTATTTTTTTAAATGCGTTCAACACTACAATTTTTTTATTTTTTTTAAAAGTATTTATCACCTTGAAGTCTTTTTTTATGTGTATATATAAGCACTCTAAACTACTTTTTATGCATCCATCATCTAGCACCAAAGAACAAAATCCACTTTGGGTACTAAACAAACCTAAAAACTTACTGTAATTCATAGGATTGGATACGCCACAAAATGTTTTAAAATGTGGGTGGATACAATTGAAAAATATACACGCCTATAAGCCGTGGAAGTGATGGTAACTGTTATAGAATCCAGAGAATGCATAATTGATTTCACTTGTAGGTTTTTTTTTTTTTAATGCCAATTCCACTTATAGCTTGTTAAAACACACTCGGGTACCCTTGTATGTTGGAAGCGAGCAATGAGCTTGTATGAAAAGAGGAAGGTAAGTAGGGACTTAGCATAGGGAACTTGAATTGAAAACTGGTTGATGAACTATAAAACTTTAATTTCATAAGTTAATTTCCAGGGATAAACAACAATTTTGTCTTGAAAGTATATACAGAAGGCTAATTTTGTTTTAGAAGTTTTTTTAAAAGTAATTTTACCCTGAAAATTTGTAAAATAGGGCAATTTTAGAATAACCAGAAAAAACGAAGTTCTTAAAAACAGTAATAAAAACCAATAAGCGGATGCCCAGGCAAAAGATGAAGATAGGAAATACAGAAGTTCAGGAAACATAAATAGATTTTTTTTAAAATAGGGCAATTTTACCTCTACGTTAGTTGACAAAATATGTTGAGCTGACAGTCCATAGATCATCCATTTTATTTTTGTTAAGATAAAAATTTATCTTGAAAATTTTAAATCATTTACTTTTGACAGTTATTTAACAAAAAATGTTCATCTGGCAGTTCACATATCATCAAGTTTGTTTTGTTTAAGGTGAAACCTTATCTCAAAAGTCCCTTTTTCCATCTAATTCTTCTTTTTAAAATGTTAAATTTAAAAGTTCCGATACAAATTTTAACTTTAGCAAAAATATAGTGAATAACTTGTGGACTGTCAGCTCAATATATTTGATCAATTAACGGTCAAGTAATAGTATAAATGAAATTGTCCCACTTTACAAACTTATAAGGTAAAATTACCTCTCTTTACAAACTTTTAAGATAAAATTATTTTTTAAAAAAACTTTCAGTATAAAATTAACCCTCCTTCCTTCGTACATACTTCTAAAACAAAATTATTGTTTAACCCTAACATATTTTATTGTTAAATTTTAAAAGCTGCTCATATATTCTCTAAAAGACTAATCCAAATATAATGACGAAGAAAGAGAGGAAATAACATAATAGGGACAAGTAGAGGGTTTTGGTTGTGGGGGAGAGAGAAGTGGGAATGCATGGGGGAGGGTGCCCCAAGATTCTGACTTGTGTCTGAAAGTGTACAGGTTTTGGTTATATGTTTGTCTGGGAACCCAACACCTTCATCAATCATCATTACCCTCACCACCTTTTGCCTTTTCTTCTTACCCTTTTGCTGCATTATGTCTCCTCCTCTCTCTACCCATGAACTCTAATTTCAAGTTCGTCAATACTAAAGTTTGAACAAGCTTGCATTCAAGAGAGGTTGCAACAAAGTTCACCTATATTGTGACTCACAACAGCAATTCACACTTTTATGATAGATAGAGGAAACTGCCATCCACTTCAACAATAGATTGATTAAGCTAAATCTCTCATTTTTTAATTATGATATTCATATCATTTATGCATATAGATAAGTTATGACATACGTCGATTCTTTAGCCAATATAGCATATGACACAAATACAGAGCTTATCTTACTATTCTCTCCCCCAACTCTACATTCGAATCTAATATTAGATGATCTAAACTAATATTTGATACTTTTGATACAATACACCTCTATGACGACGTTTTATAACTACAAGTGTGTCACTTGCCTTCAATATATTATATAACAAGCTTGCATTCCTGCCTCGCGGTTATAGCCTTATAGGATGCTTTTCTACAAAGGATTTTTATGGAGAAATTACCCACAGACACTGCTTCATTTTTAAAAGAGGATTCTCTTCTCATCCATTTTCTCATCTTCTCTCATAAGATGAATATTTTTTTTAATAGTGTCATGATCCATCATTTTTAGATGATGAGATTTTAGAATTATGAGAAATAAAGAGAAAATAGATAATGAAAGGAGACAGTACTTCTTTTCCTATCCAAATCCAAGTTTTTGGATAATTTGGGTGCAATGAAAGTTGACTCTCAGCTCTATCTCAATATTTATTGTATTAAGAAATGCCTCGCTTGCGTACAAGACTAATCACCTACGAGTAATTCGCTAACTACTGTTCCCTTTGAAGTTCTTAATATAAAACACTCTCAAAAAGCCCATTCAATTTTTTTATATATATTTTTTCATATTTAAAAGAGGTAGTGTGGGAGAACGCATTAATTAAGATGATATTAAAGTTTAATATAGTTAATATTTATATATTTTTAATTTGTTTTATTAATTTGTGAGAATTGTTAATTGTTTCTTTAAAATAATGATAAAAAAGTAGGCAGAATCTTAAAAAAAATACCATAAAAATGATAAAAAGGCAATTTAATACTGAAAAATCTGAAAATTCCATATTAGTCTTTGGTAGGAATCTGAAATTTTTAAAATGTTGAAAGTATGATGAAATTATGTAAATGCTCCTGGCTTTTCATATCTTGAGTATCTATTTTTACAACTCCAAATACATTTAGATAATATGTATTCAAATTGTGAAAATAGATACTCAAGTTGCAAAAGTTAAGGGCATTTACGTAATTTCACAAAATTTAAAAAATTTCAAATTTCTACTAAATATAAGATATTCATATTTCACATCTTAAAATTGTCTTTTTACTATTTCCACAGTATTTTTATATAATTCTCCCAAAAAAAGTATTAAGTATGAACTATTGCTTCGTAAGAGATATTAGCTTTATGGTTTGTCTTCTATTATAGTTGACATTGTTGCTTTGCTTCCTTAAGTTTTTTTTTTCAAATTTATTTGAGTAATTTCATTTTGTCTTGGATGGAAAAATGTAATTCCAGTTTAAATATATTAAATATAAATTTCTTAATTTGATTCATGTAAAAATTCTGTCACGCTCACATCACGTGTTAACAAAAATACGCGTTCAAGCTATGATTATCACATTTTATTTTTGACACTTATTTAGTATGTATTTAGTACTCATTTGGAATAACTTATTTTGAGGTAATAAAATTTTATTTGCAAAACACGAAATAAGTATGTTAGAGAGATCTTTTTTGTACTTTATGCATAAAATTTTATTTACCATAAATAAGTTATAACAAATAAGCTCTTAGGGTGTGTTTGGTTTGAATGGAGGGGATGAGAGGGGAGGGAGGGGAGGGGAAAGAAGGCATGTAACCTTATTTGGTTTGTTAGAGGGGAGTGAAGGGGAATTAAGCTCTTGTTTGGTTTAAGAGGGGAGGGAAGGGATGTCAATAATATATTTACTATTTTACCCTTGCATCTAATTTCATACTTTTATATTTATATGTTAAATTAATTTACATTTAGCTTCAAACTAAGTTATTTAATTAATTTTTTTCCTTCAAGTTATTTAATTAATACTACAATTATAATTTGGAATTTTTGGCTTAGACCACTATGAGCTACTTCATGTTTGTATGTGTGTAGAAAAAATTTTTTATTTCTAAAAATTTAATTTTAAAATTTTTAATTATAATAATATATTTTTATTTTAAATAATAATATTTT